>JASKGN010033576.1:0-15928 GCA_030556245.1 Falagria sp. GC000072 | reverse complement strand
TTCCAGACTCTTCCAAATATGATTCTTACATTGTTGTTGTCCTCTCTCATATCCTCATTTTCTTGTCCGGGTGTGGAATCCGCACGTTTCGCACTTGTCTTCTCATCTCATTTCCTTTCTTCTTACTCTACTACCATACTTCCAGTCATTCTAAAAGGACACACACGGATGCCTACGTGCTCGACGTAGGCAACCATATCTCCACTCTGTCCCTCCATCTCTTTTGTATTTTTCTTCATTGTTGCTGTTGTGTTATGCCATGGTTGCTCGCAAAGGTCCTTTCGGGATGGGTGGGAAGGATACGCGATGAGGGTAAGGGTGCTTACGTGAAATTTATGTGCGCATTTTACGTGTGTATGTGAAGGTGTCTAAAGTAAGTGGCTTTCCAACATACAATGTGTTCCAAACCGTAGAATATCAACAAGGGAGACTATTTATTTTTTGTTTTTCATTCTTTTTGTATGTTGCACTCCAGAATAGAGGGTAGTAAACATGCAGTATAGGAGCGTCCGACGACAATAGCTTACACTAGCGGCGGCGGCGGCGGTGGTGGTAAAAAGAGTGCAAGAAGTAAGTAAAGGCAATGTTTATGTATCGGTGTTGCGAGAGTACGCTTGCAACATTGCTGAACTGATGGTGTTTGTATTTGTTGGCGAATACGCGCAAGCAGTGACAATATTTGCCTCTCTTCGTCTTCTTTGCTCTACTTTTTTCTCGTTCATATGTATGCGGTTGAAATATCGTCGGCGCGTTAGCTCAAGTGGACTCCGCGGTCCTGGTGTTTTCTCTTCATTCTTCTACTATACGACCACCACCTGAAACTGAAATATGTACGATTCGACCGCCCAAACTTGGACTTATCTAAATCTCAATTTTTATTCTCATTTTCCTCTTCTTTATTTATTTCTTACGACTCAGTTATAACCTCACTTGTAAAACTGTTGTTACTCACCATTGTATTTTATCTTATTCTACATGAAATATTCCAGCAATAAAGTTCTGCTTCTTCTTCAACTTCTCTAGTCGAGAAGTTCTTGTAAGTAGGCTGAACAAAATAGCAAACAAGCTGTCTATATGTTGGGAATTAAATAAAACAAAACAAAACAAAAACAAACGCAATCACTGCCTACTAGATCCACTACTGGCGTACTACTGCATTCGACCGTGTCTTATCTCAGTCCTTAATGCCTAAGCACAACACGCGGGAATAACAATACCTTCGTTCGTTCCAACTTCTTACCAGCGCGTTCTTTTGGATTCCAGCAATGTTTTTGTTTGTTTTCGCACGCTGTTGTTGTCCTCTGCATTCTTTCCCAACTCCTTTTTGTTGTTCCTAGTTGTTTCTCGTTATTCCCCTTACGCTGTCTATTCGTCCTTTCATTTCTGTCAACTTATTCAAACAACTCAAGTCTTGACTCAAGCAGACACAACCTAGCTAGCTATGAGTAGAAAGGATTCCTTTTCGTTGTTCTCATTCCTTCTTCAACTAAAGCGTCCGCGTTGATGTTGATACAGGATATATGAGGAAAATTTATGTGGATAGTCAAGGTAGTAGTTTTCCACTTAAATTTCAATTGCAAATCGCGTATTGGGTTTGCGACAACGTACGGTGGATCACGTACTTTGTGAAAGCCCCTCGAATGGAAAAGATTTCTTAGTGCTTGAAACCTCTGAGAAAGTCCTACGTGTTTTCACAGCACGTTTCGACAAGAGCGTCGTTTCAATTGTTTCTATTTCGAATTTCGACATTGTTTTGCGTTTCCATACGCAATCGTTCTTCGCTACTCTATTGTCCCGTACGAGCAAACTGAGAGAGGATCTCGAGTTGTAGAAGCATCACTTCTTTTTGGTAGTGGTGGTGGTGGCAGTCGTCGTCCTGGAAAGCATTGTTCCCACTTGCGTTGTTCACGGCCTTTGGCATATTTTTTGCTGTTCGCCCTTCTCCACCTTCTCTTACTCGTTTTATTGCTTTTGTTTCGTGTTTGACAACTTTGGATGGCGATAAGGATGAGTACGAGGACAAGAATAAGAAGAAGACATTGTGGTGTCGAATTGTTATTACCCTGTACTCCTTATCGCGATTGTGCTTTATTTTCCTAATGAAGTGGTGATTTTTTTTATTCTCGCATGGAAGCAAGTTTTTAAATTATCCTTGGAGTTTACTTGCACCGACCGTCGTGGGGGCAAAAAAATGAATAATAAGACGGAGTGTCGACGCCTGCTTTTGCTGTTGGCTAGGAGTAAGAATAATTGACGGATATAAAGGCAACAAGGAAAACAAAAACTTGCTGTGTGAGGATGAGTTGGGGTGGCATGGTGAAGTTGATGAAATATAAAAATGGCCGGCGTAAGGAAAAACTCTGTTTTGGGTAAGAACAAAAAAGACGTGCGGAAGGCTCACGAGGCCGACTTGGATTTCGTTCAATTTGATTAAGTAAAAGAAAAAGTCGGCGAGTGCCAACTTTCGGTCTGTAAACGCTAAAAAAATGAACATAAACAAAAAGCTGTAACAATTTAATGGATTAAATTGCGAAATTGAATAAATAATTACTTTCGGAGAAAATGGCGACTAATAAAATGTTCAAGTTGAACCAATTAAAATCATTCAAGAGATATGATTTTATTTTACTTTTTTGCTTTTTATATATGTAATTAATCTAAAAATTCGAGTACAAAACTTTGTCGGAATTAAATAGACTCCATTTTCCACATGGCTAAACTCGCAACTCAGGTATCAAACTTACATTAAAGATTAAACAAATTGCCGTCATACAAAAAGAAGTTGACGACGTGTCACATAACTGGAGCCATTCACACGAGTCGCTTTTCAAATCTGGCTTCTCACATATCTACACCGAGCTACATTGAAAAGCAGTACGAGTTCGAAATAATTTTCTAAGACTTTCCCCACGTTCTCGCCTTCGGTTTTGTGTAGAGCAGTCGACTTTATTCCAAGAGTCTGCAAGCCATATTCGTTTCGTCCTGGCATATAGGAAGCTAGGAACGTAAAGTCCTCTCCACTGCTCTGTCCTAAGTTCTCATGAACGGGCTCAATGCCGCATTTATCAGGACCAACTCATCAGGCATTTAACACCCCGACGCCCTCGCCTGCTGCGCCAACATTATCTACCATCGCTTTCCATCGCGAACTTGCGCGCCACGTTCTTTCTGTTTGAGTTCTAATGAAAATTGCAGAGATCCAGCAGCATGAACGAAACTCGTGACGAGGCTATGGCTATATAAGTAATAAACATACCGAGTGTTCATTCAATCGGATGACATATGTTGGGATATGGCTCGTTTTGAAAAGTGGCAAAGTTTTTATCCGGGAAAAGTGTGGATGGAAAGAAAAGCCATGCGGTAGCAGACCACTAAGCCAGGATAGGATAGTTTTGCGTATGTGCAGCCGCCGCCGCAGACTGTGTGCTCTGCACGGCCGAAATGGGTCGATAATACCCGGTTTCGGCTGGTTCTGGCTTGAGCAGGACGACTGTGTGCCGCATGGGTATGTATGCGTGAGAAGAAGGAACTGAAGTGGAGGAAGAAGCCTTCTTCGCCAGACGTACGTAGGCAAAACGCCCGACAGCGTCTATGCCTATACCATACGCTGATGTAAGCGTCGAGAGAAGAGATACGAAGACATAAAGGATTTTCCAAGTCCTTTACGCGCGTAAAGCTTGACAAACATAGTCCTTTTGCGCTCGCATGTCGTCTGAAACGGCTTCTAGAGTGCGACGGCGGCAGGACAAAAGTGTATGGAAATATGAGCGCTGGGATGAAAGGGTTTTTCCTGTGCTTTTGTTGGATTTTTATTGGTTTTAGAAGATGCTGACATTTTGCGGCAGAAGAATGAGTTTAATATTTCTTTTTTGTGGCGGGATCTCAATTATTGAAAGGATTTAGTTGGGAATTGAATGGAATTTAAAATCGCATTATTTTTCTTTTTTCTTTTATGGTTTAATTTTGAAGATTATTATTTCGTATTAAGGCCCGATTTCACCAACAAACAGGTTAATCATGATTTACTAATCAATTGATTATAACTATTCAATTAATTTTGGATTCCAGCAAACATTGTTTGATTAAACTAATCAACCGTTAATTTAACGTTCGATACCTATTGGCAACATTGTTAATGTAAATAAACCGGCCGAAACATGTGTTTTTATTTATAATTTTCAAAGTCTACTATATTCCTTATATTAATTTGTAATGTATGAAGTAGGCTAATATATTCATAGGAGGCTTTGGTACTCATATTCTTCTTTCGACCAATCATTATTATAACATCAAATTTCTTCAATGGTCGATAATTTAAATAAATCTAAACTCATGAGGAAACATTTTTCTGTTATCTTATGCTAAATAACTGATGCAGAATCTAAAACGAGTATGATTCATTATAATGCTTTTTCGAATTCATCTAACATTTCTTCTTCACCAATTCTATTTTCAAAAAAATCCTCAAGTAGTTCCAAAATGTAATAATAACGTAATTAATAAATGAGAAATAGTAACAAATTACAGAGAATAATCTAAAAGATGGTTATGTGTCAGATTTTTATATGCCAAAGCCTTGATTAAAGAGTCGATTAATTTTAATTCGCCAAAATCGGTCAATTAAAATAGCAGCACCTTTAATCAAGCGTTAACCTTAATCGACCTTGGTGAAATCCATTTTAGCTTAATCAATGATTAATTTAAAGATCTGTCAGTTTAATTAATGATTAATAGGTTGGTAAAATCGAGTCTTAGATATTGAAATTAATTATTACTTTTTACTTTAGTTAAGAATTCTTATCAGTTAACACTATTTCTATACTTATTATCATTTCCCATTCTTTCTTTTCCTTTCCATTCTCATGTCGGACATAATTTTGTAAGCGTAATTATACACCTTTAACAAAAGCAATTATCATAAATAAGTCGAAATTCAGTGGAGTTTTTCGTGAAGTTACGTTTGTTATTGTTGTTGTCGGAGTAGTTAAGATAAGCGTTTGCCTAGGTGAATTATGCTCAACCTGTTTTTATCAAGTAGTCATATCTATCACAAGTTGTCTTCTTCTCTTTTCATTTCGCCCCTCGCCATATTGTCTATCTCAAAAGGCGGGTTAATCGCATTATGTGTTATTTCCATGCAAATTCCAACTTGAATTATATTTAGATTTCCATTTGGTTTATTTATTATTCCTATGCTTTCATGTTTAAATTTGAATTCAATTAGGTGTCACTAAGAAAGTATATTTATGCCCTTTGCATAAATACGCCATAAAAATCTCCAAGTTTTTGTTTTACTTTCTCAATTGGAATTAAATGAATATTGACATTGGTTCAAAGTTATAGAAGTTTAGAACACTTTGTATTGACATTTAGTGCGCTTGAACAACTCGTGATGCACTTAACTCGAAACGAATATTATTGGAACGCCATAAAAACGTCATGTTTCATTTTAATATCTCCCATCGCTTTCCCATCGTTCTGGACGTAGTAATAAACTTGGATGTTTATCGTTTTCCTTTTTGTTTTCTTTCTTTTCACATTTTATTTCATCTTTTGATTGTATTACACAAGCTAATAGTCTTTTTCGGGTCGTGGCGCACGCCACGTGAGTTAATTTGCAAGCACACGATGCGCGAAATGGGACACCAGACACCAAACCGATGTGTGTGCATCGCATCAAATGCAGTGTGTGTGCGGTTTGGGTTGCGTGGTCACTTTTTGGTTTCGGCGGCGCGCACGCGGCCGACAAAAGCGTTTTCATGCACGGTTTGGTTTCACTGCTCTCCATCAAGTACTCACATACATACTACATAATCCCAAATGTGTAGCAATGTGTAGTAGACTATATATGTACATCCAAGCTTGCTAGCAACCAGCTACGCTACGTCGATGTGCAATGATGCAGGAAACCGGGAGTATATCGTCGCTAACCCTTTCGCTTCATCGTACACTTGTTGGTCGGATTGCTCTCGTGCCATCGAGCCGAAAGTGAAATGTGTCCCAATAACCAGTGTCTGGGACCACCTACCTATTTTGTATGCACAGATGGATACCGAGAGATGATGCTTTCAGGTTGTTACTGGTTAAATATTCAGATTATGAAAAAATGGGTATTTGCTAACTGTTTAATTTTTAGGTTAGGTAGTGTTTTAAAATTAATACTTTAAGATCTTCTCTTGATTTGTAAACCATCTGTGAGGTTAACATGTGTAGGAATTAAACGATGAAGAGTTAAGTTCCGTTGTCGACGTCGTGCCAGATCACCTTTCAACCCCTTAAGGCTTAAGGGTCGCAACATCTGTCTCTTATCGTTTTCGTTGCTACCTATTCAATCTGTTGATTTGGTTAGTAGCTCTACTACACAGATCGTATTCGTTTAACTTTAATTTTATCGGATTGCATAGGTACAATTTCTTTTCATAATTTATACGACAGCCGCCATTTTGTTAAGTATATAATGACTTGCGCATTTGAATTTTCAATTTCGAATTATTTTAAATATTTATAAGTACATACAACATACTTTCTGAATAAATATTTACAATTTTATGACGATCGTTAATAATAACAATTTATAATGTTGCAGTAATAAAAATGCAAAAACATGCAGATGTTATTCCGTTGCTAAGACGAAGCTTAACATTAGTAATTGTTTAATTAGAAACAATTAATCACTGTAATTATTTTATCGTTGCCATCAGTGGTACACTTCTACAACATGTTAAAAGTAGTCGAAGAGAATTAACCAAATTGCTATGTAATGTGTGGAAATTGATTGAACAGAGACGCATTGCTAATATGCGGAAACAATTAATTCGCAACTAGCGTTTATCACGTGTGTATGAGAACTCAACACTACAACATAAATTTCATTTTTTATTCAAGTTTATCGTTTTATTGTTATTACATTTTGCATTATGAGTATGACTCGTCAATATTTTATGTTTGTTTACGACAATAGTTAAATTGTTGATATTATTATTTTGTTGTTCTATATTTAATCTTTAAAGCTTGTTTTTATTTAAATTACATTTGAATATTTTATTTATGATAACTTAGTTACCGAGTTATAAAAAATGTATGTACTAGTTTATCAACTCCTAGATCATTAATTCAACATTGTAATTAATATTTATAATACAATGTTGATTTATAAACAAATTGTTTCAAAGATAAGGAAAATGTTACTTACAAGAATGAAGGATAACTAGTAATAATATTTCAGTAGTTGCGAAATTTAAATGTTACAATCATCAATCAACAATCACGGATTTAATTATTAAATGTTAATCATTGAATGTTGTAAACAATTAATTCTTTCTTATGTTTAAACAAATCAAACTTATGAAGGACATTTTAATCTTGCTTCGAGGGACAATTAATTCAATTTATTTATTTGTTCTCATAATAAAAAATTTAATTTAATTTCAATTAAGTTTGTTCTACTTTTACTTTGTAGATGGCACTGTGGGAAAATAAATTGAATATTTAAAATTCTAACCTCATTTTTAATTAAAAAATTCCAAATATTAATGCAAATCTTAAAGTAATCACATGGCGAAACACAAGTATAAAATCGATTACATAAAAATACCGCAAACTCGTTTTCCTTGTGTGAAAGTTGGAGTGCGCTGCACAAGGCATGCAACATTCGATTAGCAATCCCAAATGCAACAACATTGAACGTGCAAACTGCAGTGCTAATTGCAAATCTTAATACTCATTCGAGATTGCACCAATCTTGCACACGATCTTCGAAAGAAAAACGAAGCTTCACTTACGATTTAGCATGAAATATTTAAAGAGAAACAACGTATGAGTTTATTTAGCACAGATTTTATTTGCGAGTGGTATAAACATTACATTACATTATTTTAGAAGAAAGTCGTTGTTAAAATATAAATAATATGTTAATATACGTAATGAGCACGTATAAAAGTAAGAATCATGAAGTTTTGTTTTAATGGATAAATGTAAGAAAAAACTTTGCATATGACTTGGTTTCGGGACTGATATTTTACTTCATTTTGTATTACAAACTATTTTTTTTATTAATACATATATAATGTTAGTCGAAGAATTTAATTTTTGATTTAGAGAAATTTAAATTTATTTTAATTGAACAATGTTGACTTTGCTTTCTTAAAATATCCAAAAAATATTAAGCGAAAACCAAAAGACAGTAAATAGTTAATTTCAATAAAAATTAAATTGCCATAATTAAATAAAGTATTAAACTCTTTTATAAAAGTATACTTAACACATTTTTAATACAGTAAGCATAATTAAATGTAGTTATGAATTTTACAAATTTTAACCTGAAAATAAAATTTTCAAAATATTTTCTTTTTATATAATTATATAGTTGTTGAGGTATAAATAATTTGGTAATATACATAATGAGTTTGTATAAATGTGAGAATTACAAAGTTTTATTTCGATGGAATTCTAAGAAGAAATTTTAAATATGACTTGGTTTCGATACTGATACTTTACTTGATTATGTATTACGACCTAGTTTTTTTTTATTTATTAATGTACATATGTTTATCGAAGAACTAATTTATGAAATACTAGAAATTTGCAATAAAATTTTCCTCTAATTAAAAAATATTTACTTCGCTTTCATAAAATATCCCAAAACTATTAAACGAAAACCAAAAGTCAATCAATTATTCATCAGCCTCAAATTATAAAAATATTGCTAGAAAAATTTATTAAGAAATAAAATTAAAATGTATTAATTAAAGTATTAAACACTTACATAAAAGTATACTTAACACATTTGTGGTACATTAATCGCGATTAAATGTAATTGTGTACCTTTATAGTTTCATTCTCTCCAAAAACCAAAATAAATTATATATTTGCAAGTTGTATAAGTATAAACATTATTTTAGAAGAAAGTCGTTGTTAACGAATAAATAATATGTTAATATAAGTAATGAGTATGTATAAAAGCGAGAATCACAAGTTTTGTTTCGATGGCTGAAATAAAAGAAAATATAAGAAGAGGAAACAAGGGAACTTTCTAAAAATAATATTCGGATATTTTCATAAATATATGTAGCTACTTAGTAATTAGTATTTAGAAAATTATCATTTACAACTTGCACTAGTTAAATCCGTGTCGGTGACCCTCTCTTCTTATGTACTAATACTTTCTCTTTTTTGCTTATTAATTACTAATTATTTTAGACATTTGTGTAATTTGTATATTATTTTAAAATTAATTTAGCTATTATTTTTTTATGATGTGCTAAGTTGTAGTAAAATTTAATTAGTGTGAAATGTTATTTTTACTATGGGTTATTTGATAAATTTTAGGTTATGTTTCTTTTTTCTTTTAATTGATTAAGAGTTAGTTCCCAAGATGCGCAACGTATATGATGACAGTCAGTAGTCTGCTCTTAAAAATCTTGCGTGTTATTTCGGCATGATAATGTTACGTAGACCCGAGAATCGCCTCTTGTTGGAAAATTTTTAAATTTAACGACACTGAGGTTGTTTTGTTCCACAAAAAATTACATTCGATCCTTAAGTGCCATATGCATTTCGTATCTTAGGTAATATCTTTCGATCCATGCTCACATTCAACATTTTTATATTATTTAAAAATTATAAGCCCGTAAACTTTTAAAATGACCTACGTACATTTGGGTTTAATTAATTTTAAATTTTTAATGGGTAATTTAACTTTTCATCACAGCAAAGTACCTATACTTAAATACCGAGTTTTATACAGGCTGTTAATAGTAGTAAAATTAAATTTTCATAATTTTTTTATAGAAAAAGTTGTCAGAACATTTAAATTACGATTGAAGTTTGATATCACCTAACCTCTAAAGAACTAACTATTCTATTGAAAGTATAATGATATACGAGCCAACACCACCCTAAATTCTCATTCCTGTGTGTCATATAAAGCGATATGGAATTTCTCATTGTGAGAACAAAAGACCGTTCGCGAACTCCATCAATAAAGATTAATTTCGGCGATTATGCCCTGTGCGCACAATGCTTTTCCATTACCGGTCATAATTATATAACTTTAGAATTGGTTTTAGTATTCCAATGGGGCGACCGCGCTTATTACTACTTACACCACCACTGCCATAACCACAATTTTGTGTCAGCAGTCGGTAACGATATAATACGTAATACAATTTCAATTGCTTAATTTTCAAACTTAATATTCTAAACTTAAATGAACCTAACCTAAAATAAAGTTCTTTTAAATTGAAAGATAAGGTTAAAAAAATAATTTTAAATTTTAGGTTAGATATTTAATGAGTAAATGAATAAAGTTGTTGAGAACTACTGATCTAATCAATATCAGCAATGAATTGATACAAATGCTCCAAATATTCGTCGCGCGTAACTGCTTTTAGCAAAAGTACAACAATTACAGATATAACATGAAATTTATAATAGTTAAATTGTACAAATCACAACATAAGCAACCACAACAACAAGCAAATAACATGTTGTTAGAAATGTAATGAAAGTACCTCGTGGAATATTTGATTAGTAAAGTTATGCGATAGAGTGCATCCATCCACGTAACGCACTGTATAAGAACGTTGAACCTGTTATAAATTGATGTTACATTCAAGAATGCAAGATTAATATTCGTAATTTATGACCGCGTCGCATCTAATCTTTCATTATCTCTCATTCTCTTCCAACCATCGTTTTTCCTTTGTGTGTCCTCTATACCTCCTCCTCGTTCTTCTCTTGTTTCACCTTTTCTTCATTGTGAGTTATGCTCGGGCATCTTTCTTCTTCATTATTTACTCTTAGTGTAATGCATCTTGTGAAAAAGATGAAATATACACTTAGTAACTAACTAATAACGTTTCGACGAAATTTTCCACATAATACGTAATTACAAAACTTCAACGTTCAACATAAAATATTATTATCTGGAGTTTGCTTGTGCTCTCTTGAATTATATATGTGTACTTACATATTGGTGCATGTTGCTTTTGTGTGTATGATGTGAATATTATCATAAATCGTAAACTCATAAAATTTCTACATTAAAACCAAGCACACACTTGGGCATTATGACTTTTAACTTATAAGTAATTATTTGCTTTATGCCTCTTTTCATTCTTCTTTCTTCTTAAATTATTGTCTGATAAAATAATGATTCCTATTTAAAATATAATGACTTTACTATATACGGAAAACATTATTATTATTTGTTAGGTTTTGTTATTTCACAAAACAAATTTTATCTTTTTTTAAATTGCAATTATAAATAGGTTAGATAAAATTAAAAGTGAAAAATTAATCATTATCAATTTAGATTCACAATGCAGCAGTTTGTTTGTTTGCTTGTGTTAGTGAACAAACTACAAAAGTAAACTAAACTTTATTGTTCGTTCCAATACCCGCGTAAGTCCACAGCATGCATGGGCTGTATGATTAATGAGGCACTTAGCGTCCCAATGTAAATAATTATTTATTAGATACAATTTACAAATTGCTATTAGAGTATATGTAACTAACTTGAGTACACAGTAATTGTGAAACAGTACCACAAGCAAATGCCACGTTTTCAGTCAACTTCATTATTGTGTGATAAAGCAATAATCCGAGTTGAAGCCAACTAGGTGTGGTTTCCATCTAACGAATAATAAATAAACTATTACCAACTAATAATTGATTCGATTCGATCTAATAAATCAGCTTTGTATTTTATTACTGTTCGTTTTTTATTACTTCAAATTGTTACGACATGTTAATTTGGAGATATTACTTTTTGATATTGGATTCTTATTTGGTATTTATTAATTGTATCAATTGTAACATTTTAGAGGGAATTTATTGGTTCGCTTAAGAAAAATTTACATTTGACTTGGTTTCGATATAAATATATTGCTTGATTTCTTATTACAAACTAGTTTTTTATTAGTATAAATGTTAATCGAAGAGTTAAATTATGAAATGGCAATTATTAAAATTGTAAATTTTAATTTAGAGGGATTTATATTTAAATTTAGTTGTCTCTGATACAATATTTTTGGTTATTATTGACTTCGCTTTGTTAAAATCTTTTAAAAATATTAGTCGAAGAGTTAAATACAATGTCACTTTATAATACATAGTATAAATGTTTTTTGAAGAACTAAATTATTCATATTTTAAATATGCTATTTCATTTTAGAAATAATTATATTTAAAATTTATATTTAAAAAAAGAAAAGTTGAAGCAAGTTTTTTTTGGTTATATTGACTTCGCTTGGTTAAAAGTTTTCAAAAATATTTCAAAATATTTTAAGAGGAAAATGCAATATAATAATAAAAATATTAATTGAAGAGCTAAATTATGAAATGTAAATTATGAAATTTTACATATGCTATTTCTTTTTAGAGAAATTTAAATTTTTGCCTATATTGACTTCGCTTTGTAAAAATCTTTTATAAAGTTAGTCGAAAAGCAAAATACAATAAATATCACTTTAGAATAGTATAAATGATAATTGAAGAAATAAATTTTGAAATAGCTATTAAAATATATTTATCTTTCAAACAATATATTTATTAATATTAACTTTGCTTTGTGAAAATCTTTCAAAATTATTAGTCGAAGAGCAATGTGATATAACTTAATATCAAGAAAATTTCCACAGAAAAATTTATGAAGCATAAAAATATCTCATTTGTAACTAAAATTAAAATTCATTAATTAAATAAAGTTTTAAACGCATACATAAAAGGATACTTAACACATTTGTGGTACATTAAGCATAATTAAATGTAGTTTTGAAACTTTATAATTCAAACCGCAAACTATAAAATTTTTGATATATTTTCCTTGAGATAATTAAACTAAATTCCTGGAAATTAAATAATGAATATAGAGTAGAATATTTAAATTGAATGAGAGAATATTTTGTAAATTATTATAAGAATTTTATATTTATACATTGCTTTGATATTTAATACGGAACATGAATGGCCTTCATTATTGTAATTACTAAGCATTCATTCCTTATTATATTATCTGGAACTCGAGATAAGCGAGCACATTCAATTCAGCCTGCTTTTCTATATGTACATAATAATTCTTCGTAGTAGAATTTAGAACTTAACAATCAAACTCCTTATTACTTTTTATTCTTTTCGATATTGTTTCACTACATTCTTCCATATCAAAGCAGCTTATTGTTGTACTTATTATTTATTCTATTCTTTCGTCATTTCGATTATTTATGTGCTATTCAAACTTTGTAAATGTAATAATGCTCATTATTTTATTTACCTACTATTTTATGGTCAAAGATTACTTATTCATTTCAGTTTATAGTTCTTCTGATCATTATTTATTTATCTAAAGTTTATTTAAGTTGATCTTTATTGTAACTCCACCTAAATGTAAAATTACAACTTTACCTAGCTAGATTATAATTTTTCATAATAATGACAATTAGGAATTTATACATTGATGGAATGTCTGGTTGAAATTTCAAATATTCCATTATCATTAGAGTTTGTGAGCTTTTGATTTGTGTATGAAATGTGTAATGAGTTTATGTTCCCCGCATTGACAGATCATATTTGCATTTGACTGTCATTTGCAAATATTGATGTTATGATGATATTCCCATGGCTCATTATACTCTTCTTCATATCAGCAAGTCAAGTTAATTGTTTATCGATCAAAGCAAACTTGGAAATGTCCTTCACTTCCAAATTTAATCAAAATTCCAAATAGTCAAAGTACAACATATTTATCTAAAATTTACTCGTCTTAAAATTAACAACTTATTGAATTTTCCTTTTCTAATTATAAATTTATTAAGGCGGAAAATGAAAGTGAATAATTTATAAAATATAAAATATTTTATCTCTAATCGTATTTTTTATGTCGTAAACGTATTGCTTATTATATTTCTGATTAATAATAATAGCAACAATAAATTAACGCTCTAAAAGTATTGTATACAATAAATCAAAATCCAATTAATTTCACAATAAACAATGGCGCGGTCTTCTTCTCACTTTAGAACGCGAATTGCATTTCGAAAATGGGATTTCACAAAATGTCAATTGGAAATATAAAATAATAAATTGCAAATTATAAATTACCAACTTTCATGATTTATTTGTTGTGCATAAAATTGCACGTTTTGTTTTGTCACGTACTTTTTTCATTTTAGGTTAATTTGCTTTATTATTTATTTGAATTGCTATTTTATTTTGTTGTTTAAATTTTAAATTGTAGGTAGAAAATACATAAATCATAGTAGTATTAAACTAGTGTTGAAATTAAAAATCTAAGACTTACAAAGGACAAATTAATAAAATTTATATTTGTATAAAGTACCATTGGAATTGTCACTTAATCTTATATAATGGGTTGCATATGAATTGTCATAGATTTCAATAAGATTTGCTTAAAGAAAGCGTCAATACTTTTGAAACCTGATATATTTTTCTTCATTCTAGAAACACCATATGTACTAAGTAAAATTTAATTTTTTTCATAGAATTTTTAAATTTATTGCTTGACATTAAAAGTTTTAATAGCCAGAGTATAATAAAATATAAAAATCTAATTATATCTATATGCATGTTTATATATGCGAATTTAATTAACGTTTATTTTTATGCTTTTTGTTTCAATAATTTATAATAAATGGAAAAATTATTGTAATGAATAAATAATAGGTAGGTTCTCAAACAATAAAATTGCGGATATAATAAAATGAGTTCGCATAGCAACCAAACATTGAATAACTAAATAAACCACGGGTAATTTCCATGGTCTAGTTAATATAAATTCGATTTAATTTAATTTTTGATCAAACGTCTATGTTTTCTGCATTTGCCTCGTAAATTTATATTTATATTACATTACATTTCACATCACCCAACCTAATAATGTTATTTTTTAATTATACGCTTGATGTTTTTTGCTTTTATGTTGTTTGTTAATCAAATCGCTGTTATTATTAATATTTAATTATTCTATGTATTTCATGTGAAATACAATTTAATTTTGTTTATTCCCAAACTTTCCAAAAGCGAAAAAAAATATTCAAACCTAAATTTTAATATTAACACATGTAGTATTTGATTGCATCCGAGTAATAATTAAGCATGTTTATAACAAGTTCATTAAAGCAAACCAAAACAAAGTCATAAAAACAGAAACGTTTGAATGTGAACGTGAGGAGTAAAACAGTAGTAGCAAAATTGTAGATTGCATATATGTTTATACATAAAGGCATTCATTCGCGTGCGTGTTGAATGTGTAATGGTGTGAGATTAGGCCGGCGGGTGGTGTCGTGTTGTATGCCGCCGCTCGAGCACAAGTGCACAGCATCCGTGCGGCCTTCGCCTCCTTCGCACATTCTCACACATACAGATATACAACGGCACGCGACCGCTGTCCGCCTCCGCACGACGTGCCATCTCTGCACGGAGCGACGGCGCGGCGCGCGCTAACAGGTGTCGGCGGGTGTTACACCCAGTTTATGTCGAGAGCGCAGAACGAAGCCATTACACGCACTCCACTGCCATGCTTTCGTTTGCCCTCCTATGAACCGCTTAAAAAACTCTTGCTTGCTTGAATGCTATGATCTAACATGCTAATGCGCCAACTTGCGAGACGAGCGCCAATGATCCAATGACTTACTTTACACTCTATACTCTACTATACTAAACTATGTATTATAGTGATTATACTAACATTGCATTATTTCTTATTTTATTCTTAAAGAAAGTGAATTGTTTCTATTTCAATAATTTTCAATAGTTTTATTTATAAGTAATCTTTTTGTTTTATATTTATGTAGTGTGATTATGTTGTGGAGTTGTATACAACTGATTATAAATGATAACGTCCTGACTAAAGGTCATCAAACCAGAACAACTTTGTTAATGCATTCTCTACTGACCTTACAATAATTCT
>JASKGN010033528.1:0-11993 GCA_030556245.1 Falagria sp. GC000072 | reverse complement strand
CGAAATTAAATCGCCGCCGCTGTCTGATAAATTATTTTAATTAAAGTTATTGAAATTAAGTCCGAGGAAGGGCAAGTTCATTAATAGAACGGGTTTATAAATCACATGGCTAAGAAAGCTTCTACCCATCTGAAGACTCCGACTCGCCTTCTTCAGGTTTATGAGCACACACCAATGATGCGAATTCGAAGCTGTTGTCTTGATGGACGACAGCCGAGTCTTCCTTCTAAGCTTCTTATGGATCTTCTGTTAAACCTAGAATGTGGAGACACTGAGGTTGCTGTAATTAAAATAGTTTCGTTCTCGATTTTCTTCTGGCAATCAATGAGAAGATGGAAAATCACGAATTCCAATAGTTGAAGAATCTAATCTGCTTCTAAGGATTTTCTTTTAATTGGGTTAAGATTATTAAAATTTCAGAAAAGAAAATAAAAAACTAGCTATACTAATTGAAAAGCTTTGATAATTCGTTTTAATTAAAACGATGGTACCACAGCTAAGCAAACCAAAATTGTAATTAAAAGTAAGACAAAAGTAATCCATGTTGTACCTTTTCGACTAAAAGGATTTAAGGGCGTTGGGGTAGTAGTCGATTTGCCGATTTAAATATATTAATGATAAATGAAGTCAGCTCGGAAAGTTGAACAGCGAGAGAACCAGAATAGGAGAAAGTCGTTAGTACATGACAGAGGCAACGAAGCAGGAAACAGCAGGAAATTCCCGACAACAGAGAGTAGAAGAGATTAAAATTCAATTGGACGTTTGTAAGCTTACACCTCTTACAGTATACCCTGTCAGTTCTATCTCAGCAAAAAAAAAGAGAAAAATGAGCTAGTCCGCTGGAAGTTTCCTGTAAAAAGAAAGACGAAGAATCCTTGCAATTTTAATTACATTGTTAATGCATCAGAGTTACGATACTACTTTTTTCCTCGCAGCAAAAAAATATAAATTTCAAAATGAAACTCTTCAACCCTTATTTTTTATATAACCAAAGTTTGGAATTTGAAAAAGCAAAGTCGAATTGTTGTGCTTTTCAAAATTGGTTTGACTATGTTGTCTCCTACCATAAACATAATGCTGAAAATGGATGTGGAAAAGTGCAAAATGTTGGATTCGCATTTTCTTCTCGAGCCGGAGCGCGGAAATTCGCTGGCATCTGTCACCAGCACTCCCTGGACAAAGGATTAATTAACAACTCATGTGTTAATTAAAAACTTAATACAGCTTTTCCAAGAATGGCTGTGCTGCTATTTAAAGCAGCACTTTCTTTTTGTCATGAAACATTCGCAACTCTTGCTACCCTCTCGTTTTGGGTATCTCTAATAAGCTGCGATTTATGACCTTGGGTCTTGAATGACTGTTTTAATGCATCCATTGTTGGTTAGTGATATTAAACGTTTAACATTTGAAATTAAGTTCGTTTGAAACGAATAAAAAAAAATCCTTTAAATTACTAAATAAAATTTAATTGCTTTAAAGACTTAAGTTATTATAACTTAATAATCATAAAATGTAACATTACTTGGGATTTGCGCAAACTCAAAACTTTTCCAAGTCTAGAAGCGGTGTGGCCAAGTCCTTGCAACAACTTCAAACTGTTTTTATCCTCATGCATCTAGCATAAACCGCTTTAAGCTGTATAACAGCTTCATGACAAAATCAGCGTTTTAGGACACCACCGCAAAATTGTTTTCCACAACTGCCATAGCCATTTTTTTCATTTAGGTAATGAGTTCATAAAACCATCAAATGTGGAATCACAAGGGTTGGTAATAATGAATGTGCAGAATTTAATTAGCATGGATTAAATTTGAAATTTACCTTGTGCGACGACTAGAACGTAATCGATCTCGTTGGAAATTTATGGTACAACTTTGAACAAGTTATGGTCACCAGTTGTGGTTGTAATATGAGTCAGGATATCCCTATTAATTTTAAGGATAATGGATACTGAATGTTAATTAGCTTCGTAAATTGAAAATTGTGTAATATGGAAATACAAAAATAGCTTTTTTAAATACAGCATCGTGTTAATTAATATTTATTCATGTTGAAAGCACCCGATCGAAATTCAGAACGATTCCAAGCATTCCGAAGTTAATTAAGAATTTCCAACCTTTAACGCAGAACTGTAATAGCAGCAGCTAGGGGGTATAAGCCAACGAAAATAATTATCCTCTTGTTTTTTGTTTATTATTATTGGTTGTTCGTGTAGCATTCGATAATACGGTTCGAATCATCGCATGCTCCGTACTCTTTTTCCAATAGAATCTAACGACCAACTTTCTTACATTTGCTTTGATATTATTCGCATCCCTCGTTCTCCTATCTAGAGGCTTTACGCTACCGAGGCTTTATCTCCCCAGTGGCTGTTTTTTAGTATATTTTTTGCGAATGCACGGGCATTTTCCATCATCCATGGTAATCCGCTGCAATTAATCATCAGCGAATATACCAGCATAGCTCTTCGTTTCCTTTTGCGTCTTCTTTCGTTCTGCATCGTAATAATGAAGAACCAACAGACGTCAAGGTGAATAACAAAAAGTCGTCGCGCATTCCGGCACGTAGCATTAGACCTAATGCGATACGAAAGGTGCGTGAGCCATCTCGACGTTCCAATTTCCCAATTTCTTGTAGCCTTCGAACGGAAGGAAAGGGAGGCAGAGCATGTGGATACGGGATAGTGAGGTGGTGGTGGTGAGGAAAGGACCTTGAGTGTGGTTCTTTCGATTGTGAAAACACTGAGTTGGCTTAGACTGCTGAAGGATTTTGCTGGGGCTTAAACGAATTAGAATTAGAAATTTGGCTGGAACATTTGCTACTTCTAGAGTGAAAGTTTCATTTAATTGATTTCGCTTTGATTGGATTAAATTAAACCTTTCTCGAAAAAATTAAGGGTTTGTTTTTCAATCCAATATAATCTAATTAATTGACTATAAATTACTTAATTTTTAGGGTATTGTTCTACAGAAAATTTTAAATTTCTAAGAAAGTTTTAAACCAGTGTGCAACTCGCGATATAGCTTATGATAAATAGCATCTATTTCATACGTTCCTTTCCATTACCACAAGCCCCACAGATTTATGCCATCTTTTTACCCAATTTGACCACGTCATCCGGATATTCATACTTTCTTCACCTGGATAAAAATTGACCTCATTTCATATAAAACACTCATATGTATCCATAACTTTCTAGATTAATATGACACATTTGATGTCCACATATCCTTGGAGAAAATCTTTTCACATTCCTGTGCTTGTTGTCCGTCTACCATGCAAAAAATTCTACAAATTCATCTAAGGGATAGAATAGAATGAATACAAGAGCTGGTATGATATTCAGAATTTTACCAATTTCAACATTGTATGTTCTTGAATAGAAACATCGTTTCTATAAGGATATTGCTCGAATGCTAAAGATCTATATGAGTAATGCAATAAAAAATCTAAAAAACTAAACCAAATTTCATAAAAGTGACTTTGTCAATTTATGCCCTAATAAAATCCTATCTAATTTCACGGTTTTTATAAGTATTGCTTTATTTATACTGAGTCATAACATATCCGGTACTTATTTTTGTTTCCGTTGATAAAATATGCCATTAAATTCGTTTAATAACACCTTTATCTATTCTTCTGCATTGTTAAATTACAACCACAAAAAATAACTACATATTCTATATATATTTGCAAAAACAATTTATTATAGTGGAAAACTAGGTGACCGACAAATAACAAATTTTAATAAATAAATATATCAAATGTGGTTTAATTTAACCAAGCAAACCCAATGAAATCGTTGGACGTGTGGTTTTGTGGGGAGATTGATAACAATCAACGTATAGAATGAAAATCTGTGAAAACCAGCATTGGCCTATATTGCTCAGTTTGTTACGGAAAATGCTTTTGTTTACTTATCAATAATGTTATGACATCAATTGGACCATAAAGCATGCGATGTAATGATTGACGTTAATCACCAGCTGGCTATAATCTTCTGATGTTATTTAATGTTTAAGGTTTCACTTTATTTTTCCTTTTTTTTATAAAATTATTTAGCAAATTAAAACTTTACTATAGAACAAAAGGAAAAGCAAATTTATTTTATGCAAATTAGTTGCGGAAAACTAGAACAACTAAATCTAAAACTAAACCGCAGGAAAATCTGCGTTTGGCGAGTTGTTGCAAATAGTGGCATTGTTATTTCGCTATATAATCAAGAATTTGCCTCGTATTAATTTTCAGTGTTGTTTAGATAATAGAAGTTGCATGAAACACATGAATTTTCATAACTCGGGATATCTGAGGCTCGGAAAATGTAGGTTGGCATAACGGGTATGGGATAAGACCGACTACAATTACCACCGACATGAGACAAACCAGGAAGGTCGTCTCGACTTGTGGGTATCAGCAATAAAACTGCCCCTATTATAACGCGATTCCGACTGAATTATACGCATTCAGCAAGGATGTTCTTGATGAGGGCTTGGGCAATATGCTCTTGTGTTTATATGAAACCTATTTTTTGCGTAATAAAATTTATTATTGTCCGCATTTGTATTATAATCGCATATGCCTCGAATAAAATTAATGATAAGGTTTACTGCCTACGGTATAATCTAATTTTATACAAAAGTAATTGGTATGGTGGTACTTTTATGAAACATTTGCTAATTATCTATAACTGACCATAAAAGCATTTTATCCTATTGTATTTCATATTTGTTTATATTTTATGAAATAAAAGCTAAATTTTGAAAAGCAATCGGAAAACACATAAAGTACCTGGCTGCACAAAATTCAACAACGGTACGCAATAAAACAATAAATAAAACTCTAAAAGTCAGTCCACTCCGTTCAAATCATCATTTCCAAAGATAAATAAACGCTGATGCTCGAAAACAACTTTCGTTTTATTTCCTTCGCTTCCTGCAGCTTCTTGCAGTCACTTCATTTCAATTCAGTCCGACTTCATGCCTCATGCTTTCCATTCAGACACTACTAGGACACCAAGTCCGTTACTGCATATATGCATCTATGTATAGCTTTTCGGACTGCAATTTAGATAAAAGCTAACTCCTGTTTGCATCCCAACTGAAATTTAAAAGCAACGCAGCAAACTTTTATGTTCCCAAGACTTCACTATCAACGCCGTGATTTCTTGGAAACGTTTTGGGTTTAGTTAGATTTTCGCTCTAGTTTTTCTAGCATTCAAAACTCCAGCGAAAATTCCAGTTGAAGAACATTAAGGTATGAAATAATGGAAGGCCATCATTTAGATGTAATCAAGGCAACTTTCCCATCACTATTGTTACTTATATTATGCTGAGAGTAGAAGGACTATGAATGAATGCAAGAGACAAGAAAACTCAAGAAAAGCAATGAGGATTTTCTCGTAACGATATAGACAAGGAAACCTAGTAAGGATTAGCTCTTGGTATGAGTGCGTTCAAATGGCATCACTTTTATTAGCGTCGTCAGTGCGACGAGAGCGCGTCGTCGAGAACCTGATATCTGATTAGAGAAACAAGAAGTCGAGAGATTGTGCACCGAAGATAAGAGATCAGATAATTAATCCCACTGTTCTCGCTGTCACTGACAGATGCGTTCAGCAGTACTGAAAAACTGTTTCAGAAGTAAACTACAGCATAGGCCAGAGAGGGTTAGACTTTTCCTTGTCACGACAGACAATGACATCGCTTCGTGTAATTTCATACTTGACTTTTATTTGTACATTTTTTGCATTAAAAATCCCCAAATCTACGATGCAAGAAGCAGCACAGATTAAATTGAATTTAAAGAAAGCAACGAAATTGCTTATAAAATATAAAGCGACGGCGTCCAAAGAAGCGAGGGTAGCCGTGGCGTCGGCGTCGTGCCGCCTCGGAACGTCGAGTTTATTTGTTATTTAATTAAGGCAACGTTTCCGTTTTGCAGTAAGTGTATAGCTACACACTTATTTCGGGTTCCTTTTGCTTCCTCATTTGTTGATTGCTCCTGAAGGCAAACAGGAATTTTGAATGCTTACCCTCGTAAGAAATTCTTCTTAAGAGGGTTTATGCAAGGTTGTCTCGAAAGGTAATGGCGTACTTTTGTGGTTCATATTTCGGGGGCGAGGAATATCACACTAATTTTGTACATTTTACGATGAAATGTTGTCGCGGCTTGAGGGTACAAGTTTCTTTGATGACAAAGACTACGCTTAAATAAGTTGAGTGAGAACTTTGTCATTATTAAATTGGCATTGTCGTGTGTTTTGTGAGTTTTTGTTTAATGCTAAAAGTGGAAATTAAAACCTTGCGGGGGTTGAATGCTTTATTTCTCTTTGAAAACGTTACATTTTCTGGCGAAAATTTTATTTATTTATTTATTTAGTCTATTGAAACTCAATAATTTATTTAGTGTCAATTGCAAAATAATGAATTACCAGTTGCTTTCGATTTTCTTGTGAAATAGAATATTTTAATACAGCGAGAAAGTCCCAAGGACCTAAGAATTTCCCATGAATATCTAAAAGTACCGCTTTGCGGTTCAAGTGCCTTTAGACATTTTATTGATCGTGCTCTAGCTAATATAGCCCAGTGGAGTTAAAAGATCTTCCACTTTTAAATTCCTTAATTTCTTCTAGGAAATAAATAAATAAATGCAGTGGGTGGCATTTTAAAATTGCAAAATATTTTTCTGCAGCAGAAAAGAACAAACAAATTTAACCTACATTGATGTTGAAGTGTAATGATTGGTGGTAAAAAACACATACGGGGTGGTATTTTTGATATATGCGAATTCGTCGGTGGGCTATAAATAAATAAGTGATAAATATATTATGCGCATACATATGACGGTAGTTCGGATGCAATTTTACCTTCGCATATCGCGTGAAAAAGTCGGTAGAAAAAGTTTGATAAATTCGGTATAACTGGAATATAACTTTTTCAACACCTGATCCTGATTGTACTGCTGCCTCCTCTCCCTCCATCTTGAAAACTCCGCGCGCGACCTCTTTTCATCCGTTGCCGCCGCCACCTTCCCCTTTTCATCTGGCGCTACCTTTATTTCTCAACATCTTCTGCATTACGAACAAAGAAATACGTTTCAAGTTTTCCGGCTCTTTTTTGTTGGAGAACGTGCTGGTGTGAGGTATAAGCCGTCAAAATTGATACCCCAAAAAATGAAATATACCACTCACCGGTACGTTCCATGGTTAGAAGTAGCTGAAGAAGCATTCTCACTCTCCTCCTATATCACACGAATATGTAAGCCGAACAAGTACTTGGAAATATTCTTCTTTAAACATGTAGTGGATTTTTTCTTCCGCATTTCCACTTTTCATACTCGAGAATGTATGAGGTACATGAGGAACCAACAAGAACTACCGAATCACCCAGTGGTGATACAAAAAGGCTTCAAAACGTAAAACTACACGAGTACTTAGTGCTTTAGGTTTTTGCATGAATAGGTCACGTAATGTAATTTCAACAGAATGAAAAATTTACAGTCTCGATGTGTCGCACGTTGGATGGCTTTGTATGGCTTTGTGATGAGTTGCTGGATAGAAGGCCGGATGGAAAGAAATTAGAGAGAGGAAATGTGGAAAAAAGGTCTGTCGACGAAACATCTAAGGGAGCAAAGCAAGCGCCTGCAGGACCAAATGCGTGGGAAGTCGGAAAGTATCCGAGTCGTTCGTACACCTATGGAAAACGCTGGAAATGAGTAAACCGGCCGAATTTTTGCACATGTAATCATCAACTGGCTCCGTGTTCTGACCTAAGGCTGCATCTGAACCCAAATAAAGAGACGGTAAGAAGAAACTCTAAGGGTTCCAAAGGTCCAATTTATTTCTACAAATTGCTCGTTGGAGAATTCGGCTAAGGTGGTATAAGCGAGTATTAATTGAGAACTCCATGAATTACTTAGTAAGCTTTTATTTTCTTTTTGGTTCTTGATTGGATTTAATTGAGTCATAAATTGGATGGTTTAGAAACGCTGAGAGTTAATTTAAATCAGGCATAATACGTCTTCAAAAAGAAATTTTTATGAAGGTAAAAGAAAGGACCTTATTATCCTTGTGAAAGGATTTTACGATGGATAGAGGAAATAGTACAAGGACCTTTAATTAATCCTTATTTAATAACCTATCAATCTTATGATTGCACACATCGTGTGGTACTCTCGTGAAATTTGTGGAACATTTGTACCAACTATCGTTCAAATGATTGATTGCCCTATGTTGGATATCGGCGTTTGATGTGATTATGCATGCATCACTACGATTTATAGATTTACAATATGCGATTTTTATTTTCCAATACTTATACGATAGAAATAACATAACATGCACATTATATAATATCTTTACCTACCTTATAGATGCAAAAATCCATGAATAGAAAAATTGATTATCCTAGGGATGGATGCACTCACTAAAAGAACACAAAGGGCGACCACCTAATACCTTTTGAATTTACTTTTCAACCGATTACCTAAGAGTGAAATGCAAAATGAAGGAATTAAACAACAACAGCAATAACAAAGAAAACCACATTGATGCACAATATGTCTGATTCACTTTACGCAAACGTAAACACTGAACGTCCTCAAGCATTGACTCGTGAGGATTAACTCTAAATAGGTTTGTTTTGCAAATTGGATCGCTTACAAATGAATTGTGTTGCTCGAAATTATATATTCTATGATATTTCCACTGTTTTCTTTATCAATAAACAATTTATACCTAATGTTTTTGAAATATTTACTAATTTTTAAACAAAGCTAAATTTTTTTAACTTATAGCATTGCATAAAGTACTTGTAATAGTTCAAAGCTTCTTACTTGTTATTATCACAGCAGAAACTAACGCGCAAAAGAAACCTTCAAGAAATTCTGACAAACACAAAGACAATTAGAACAAAGCGTCGACCGCGTTTTCTGCACGGTGTAACGAGATGATGGTAAGAATCTGCTTTGATATTCATCCGTTGGCGCAGTTTTATTAAAATGCCATTTCAAAGTATGATTAATGCGAAGTTGAAGAAAACCACAAGAAAAAAAAATGACTTGTGGTTTTCCAAATAGATGAAATTGACATTACATTTTTCCTATTATTTCATAATGAAATTTTACAAATTTTAAAATTACTCAAGCGCTTTTAATTTAAATTTTTTAATAAACTCATAAAAATGGTGAATTTCTATTTTAGACAAGAACAATTTGTATGATGTTGTGAAGTCATTCAAGTATGAAAACTTGCACATTATTATGTTTGATGTGAGGCTAAATCGTGTCAGCGGTTTCCTTTTGCAGATGCTCTTCACTATGACTTTTGATACGTTGTGCAAGGAATACAGATCCATGAGTATCAACACCGGAAACGTTTTACATATCCTTTTTTCGTCGTTTCGCATATACAAACTTGCAACCTACAATGCTTTTACTCGTGAATTCAATGTCGCATGTTCCTTTTGAAAAGCGTCAAAGCGCCTCAATCGTTATCGATTTCAAAACCTTTTTCGGATTTTAAATGAGTATAAATGTTGAGCATTCAATCATAATACATCTTGTAATAATATAAGTAATAAATGAGAAAAAATGAGAAGCGACATGATTTTCATTTATAATGATTAGGAAATTGGTTTTGTTCAGGAAGTAGAGCATATGATAGAGAGTGTTACTCGCTGAAGAAAGTTAAATATCGAGCGACGCCCAAGGGATCAAAGCTGATTCTTAACTTGGGACGAAAGAGAAAACGTTATGCTTGGATATGTATCTATGTGAAGTAGGAGTAATAGTAGAGTGAGCGTGTGTCGAAGGTCCTTGGGAACGTTTTCCGGGGTTGCTACTATTGAAGAAAGAAAAAATAACCATTTAATGGAGAACCAACCGTTCGACTCGCATCCGGAATTCGGATAGACTTTTAGTTTATAAGGCTAGGTTATTACGGGTTTAATTTTGTTGCATTAAAACCTATTTTCATAGGAGCTACCTTTAGAAAGGACGAAAGGCGTTTGTGTTAACTGTTATTGTGAATATGAAGGACCTATCCAATTTTCCCAATTAGAATTATTTTTTATTATTAAGGTAAAGTTGCGCAGTTATTCTAAATTTATTTTTCCAAGAAAAGATTTTAAAAATAAATTGTCTTTTCAATAAGAAGATATGAAAGAAATATAATAGATGTCAAATGTCACAATTCAATAGAAATCCATAGTGTGCAGATATTTCAAGTGGGAGTTTTTTTTTCTTCTAAAAAAAAACTACCATTTCAATTCTTCGTACTTCAACATTTCCTTTGTTTAAATTCTCTATACATACCCCTTTATATTTAGCCACTAAAACGGCAGAGATTCATCGATCTGAAACTAGCTGATGTTCATTTTGCAAACGACAGGGCTTTTAACTATCCTATCCGGAGTTCACATGTGCGATTATACCATCGGTAGATCGGTAGAATACACGTCATTCGAGCTGGTCGTTTTTCGGTGGTAGTCGGTATCGTTCCAAGTCCTGACCTCACGGGTCATTTGTCGGATGTTGCTATACGTTGGAAGAAGCACACTCAGGTTGGATTGGACTCGGGCTGAAATACAACCGTTTTACGTGAACTTGATACGACCATCGTTCCTTTCTTTATTGATTCCGCATTCTACGAATGATTGTTTTAAAACTACTTTTCTTCGTTTTCGGCGTCGTCGAGAGTTATAACGCCTGCGAACAAGAGCAATAAAAATGCTGCTGCTCTTTGCCGAGTAGCAGGCTTCTCCTCCCTGATTTCTCAACGTCGAGACATACATACATGGAGGCGCACAAAGTGAGATTTATTAAAGGTGAAATAATATATCGGCCTTCGCTCGTTACTTATAACGAGCTCGAGAGAAACAGAAAAACCCCTACGACCCGAACAACTATAACAAGTGCTTACAAACGCCCTGTATATTTTATAGCCTCTTATTTATATCTCCTAATGTGAAAATCCTTTTTCCTACATTTTCCGTAGCAACATGAGCCTAGTAGTAGCTACTACTAGGCTCTGTTACAACTGTGCAAAAGTCAATTTCTAATTCCGTCGGCATAACCCAGATTTAAAGCGCGCCTTATCATTTATCGGTGATAAATGAGCGGTCGGGCGAAAAGGATGACTCGTGTTACCCAACATTTTTTTCTGAAACTCGCACACACTACTTCCATATAGTGCGCTTTAAAAAGGCCAGAAAATCGAGGATTTTCCCGGATATATTTCAACAATGCAGCACAACGCTGCTGTTGCTTTGTCGTTCTGTTTTCCCGGAACTAAATTGATTTGGCCAATGCTGGAGACATGTTTTAGGTGTTACCTACCTAACAACTATATCATCGGCCATGGCCTAACAATGGAGTTGGAATTGGGTCAACTTCGGACATAATGAAAAACTGTTGGTTAATTTAATTACCAACACACAAGCTGAGGCAGGTTGTTCAATTTTTCAACGAATGTTCATGCATGTTAAACATATCCCTCTTGTTTCGTATGATATGGCAATTTAACTCTTTCTCTGTTGAATGTTTCTCGTTATATCAATTTTTTTTTATTAATACAAACAATAAATTTGACATTGTAAATATTGCCAAATGAGCAAAAATAAAAAAATCGCCTACATCAAACAGGAAACAGTAAAATCCGTGTCGTGTGCGTTGAGTCGCAGCCTTCCGTTGTTGCTCCCGGAGTTCGAATATTGGTTACGTGAGCGTACGGTGCGTACTTCCGTCGTGCGCTGATCGGAAGCATGGAACCCGCAGGAGTCCAATTCGGACTATTTGTCACCGAATTCTCGGGGTAGCATATGTGTGGTGTAACACTGAATGTCAATAACTATTTGGATTTGCTGTTGACAGTGAGGTCATCCATTTGTGTATTACGACGATAGCGCTTGTTGATTTATTGCTGTTGCATGAATACACACCTACGTGAAGGGGGTTAACAGATAGTTAGTATCAATACAAATCTCTGCTAATAGCTT
>JASKGN010033524.1:0-10177 GCA_030556245.1 Falagria sp. GC000072 | reverse complement strand
GCGTTGATACATCTATGATACATACCTGCGCCAAGTAGGATACATAACCTAGGGGTTTAATGTTACAAGTTTTATGTAACATAGATGTATCAGATATGTAACTGTGCTTACTGGGATGTATATCAGGGTATAAAAATGAGCCTACACGGCCCTGTACTTTAAATATATATTATATAAATTGTTATCTTATCATATATAACACAAAACCAGACAAAAGCATAGAAACAGTTGCATTATTTGTATAATTTACATAAGTAAGTCTAAATATAAACTATTATCAGTGTGGTATTTTACAATTCAAAGGGTCACTTCGAATAAAAGAAGCAAAAGACTTTATGGAAATCTATTTGTAAATTTAAGTGATGAATTTATTTGAATTTATTTAAGTTAACAATACGAATTATGTGTATAATTATCAAATTTGTTTTAGTTTTCTATCAGCGAAATGTTTTTATTAAGTTGCTTTAGTTAGTTAAACTTTGATTACTTTAAAATGCAAAATCAAGTTAATTTAACTACAAGAGTATAATATATGTAATCAATATTATATTACATCCTTGCATTTGTAATAGAATATCAAGAAAACCTTGTAATTATGTGAGGAAACTAAATACAATTAAAATGAGATAATATAAGTCTCATAAAAACAAAAGTAATTGTTATATTGTTATTATAAGTTTATCTATTTATTACCTTGACCTGACAAATGAAAAATACCAACTTTAAAGCCTAATAAAAAAACTATTTGTTCAAAAATTATCAGGTATTATTTTATGAGGCTTTAAGTTTAAACAAAGCAATAATTAATTTTGAAAATAAAACGAATTAAGAAAGAATTTACATCCAAAACATATAAAATTAATATGTCAATTTACATAACATTACCAACTATAAAAACAATAAATATTTCTTTACAATATAAAATTTGTGTAATGAATTGACAACCTACAGTTGTAAATATGTGCCATCAGCTTTCACTCGAATAGCAAAGGTTGCACACTGGAAACTTGTTGGTTTCACATGTATTTTCCAATTTGTGCTAAATTGAACGCAACCATGACAAATTTACAACAAAGAATTATTTGTTTTCAATAATAATATATAAAAAATACCAGTGACTCAATAATAAACAAAAGAATTAAGATGGAAGAAATTAAATTGCTGTAACTTAAGTTATGCTTACCCCCAGCTAATAAATTCTTGCCGATGAAATACAAATCCTTATTTTCCACGTGAAGTGTCATTTTCTCTTTTTATTTGTGCTGACTTACTTTTCCAAGCGTAAATAAATATAATACCAATGTCGTTTTCGTTCAATGCTTATAATAACACTTTCATATCCATCCAATCAAGGATTTGTTGTACGTGAGGATGAAACTGAAGAATCGAATCACTCAGGCGGTAGAAGTATTCTGCAAAAGTTTTTGATTATTAGAAAAGAATTTCACTTGTTTATAATTAACATCTTTGTTTCTTAAGTATTAAGTTATTTATGATTAGATACAATAAATAACAGAAGAAGAAAATATGGAACTAATTTTAAATTAGGATTATTAGGAAATATTTTATTTAATTGTTTAAGATGTTCATGTATTATAAATATTACTTTTTCTTACTTTGTAATATTTTGCAAGTAAAATGTTTCAATACCTGTTATCATTATTAGTGCTAATAAAACATGTACATAGAGACACAGACACAACTAAGTAAATATATTAAAATATTAAATATTTTTAAATAAAACTATTAAAGTAAAATGTAATAAAAATATCTGCATAAATATTTAATGTATGTAACCCAATAAACAAGAAATATAAAATTTAAATTTTATTACTTTATTATCAAAATAAAAATAAAGAAATTTGTTAACAAATTACACTCAAAGACAAATTTTACATTCCACAAAGAACAATATACTTAATGCTAATGTAATTTTCTCACATCCTTTTGTATTATTCAAAATTATGTAAATATTATTTGTACTTTCTCCACATAAGAGGTCCTAAAGTTCAAATATTTTTTGCTTTCAAGTAATAATCCAGAGCTGGGTTTAAATATCCAACTAAAAAATCCTAATAGATTCAATCACTCAATTTAGTGAAAGTATACAAGCCAATACTGAGTACAACTAAATAAAAACTTAAAAACTATCTCCAACTCTATGACCATGACACTGAATCTTTAAAGTGAAGAAGAGCAGAAGAACCTGCGGTTGAATGAATGAAATGAGAGGAATTCTTATGTAGTTATCTATCCACTTTCGCTTATGTTCGACGCACATATTTAGGAACAGTTTCAAAGTTTACTTACTTTTTAATACCAGATATTATACATATCCGGTTTGACTTCATGGATCATTCACCTCATCATTAATGTGATTCAAATCAATGATTGGGAAAATTGGTATTAATGGGACTTATTAATATGTGCGATATTGTAATTAATTAATTTACGAGTTATTAATTTGACAACAAACATGCATGACTCTTTGAGTTTCTTTTAACTTGGAAAAATTTAAATTTTTAATTTATGCATGGAATTGTTTCACTTCAAATCCACAGCTTGCTCGAAATTAAATTGACTTGAAATTAAATTTGTTTCTATGAAAGTTAATAACTAATCAATAAGGAAAGCAATGAAATTGTATGTATTTAAAATGTGTAATTGAAATAATATCTACATATATTAATTAACTAAATAAAAAAACCTAGCTAATTTTATAAAATTAAACAAATGCGATTTCAACAAGTATAAACAACTAAGTAAGTAATCATATATTGACATAGCAAATATGTCTCATAATAATCGCAAAATTATTATAAATTAACGATTTAATAAATGATTTCACAATTTTAACTTTTTTACCATTAAAATTTGAAGATAACATTCAGGTTATGTGCTGACTCGAATGAAAACAAGCAAAAGCAATATACAATTTTCAAGATATTTATAGAAAAAATGAAATGACTTACAAGATAATTAAGCTGATTAAGTCTTATTCCAATTGCACATGTTGAGTATATGAGTATATTCCAACACTTTCGCCGAAGAATGTGAAATTGTTGTTTTCTCCTCCGGATTGTAACAACCGCAGCTCCAGCTGACGCAAATGGACACAACACTGAACCACGAAACTCCTCGCTGTCTTGATTTTCAACTGCGACTCATGCGTATTTATTTCTCCTATTTATAAACTCCCCGCTACATTATTTATTGTAATTATCAATAAAATATAAATAGTAATATAGTTTAACAACAAAACTTAAACAATTTCAATTTGCTAAATTTGTACAATTCAATTCATTGCCATATTAGTATTTTACTACTTATCCTGCAAAATTTATATTCAAATACTATTCTCATTTTTAAGTTTACATTATACTTTATTTACATATCTTTTTTAATTATAAATATTGTATAGGAACATTACCCGAAGTTTTTGATAAGAATTAAGTACTTTTAATTTAAATTTGAAATTTTTTTAAATCAAAATTTAATTCTAACTGTAGACTATCCACTATACAACTTTGTTCGATGTAGTTCGGGTCTATTCGTAATAAATTTTCAATTTTGAAATTGTTGATGCCATGAAATTATTCTATTGTCATATTTCAATGTCTTAAATTTTTTATACACGTTTTTACTAGCCGCATACAATGGCGGTTCCTATTCCTGAATTTTTGCAAAAATGTTATTATTTTTTATCTGTTGATACTATTGTGGATGGTTTTCGTAGTTTCAACCAACAATTTGTTGAAGATATTTCTATGAGCTGGTAAGAATCAATCTTCTTATATTATAGACATAGAGATTAGTAACGATTGGCAAATTTTGGTGAGGTACCTAAGGTATCTTGTAGAAAATCATATTTAGAATATTATTTGCATCTAAAATTAAGCTCAAGAACAAGAAGCACAAAGCCTCAATGGCACTTCTTGGAATTATTTTGCAATAAATTTTGTTTTAACATACTAACATACAAAATTTCGTTACTATGGTACCTTTTTTGTTATTATATTTGGTATATAATGCATTTAATGACATGAAGCATTAAATCAGTCAATCTATACAAACGCATTTAACTGCAATTTTTTTATCCAATTTTATCAATATTTTACAAGTTTTTATCTATGGATAATAAACACGGGCATTATTATAGAAGCAAAAAGCAACGCATTGTTGAAAATGTAAATATGAATTGGTAAGCATAAACAATTTTCAATTTTTACGCAACCACAGGTCAGGTCTTGAAAAACGCATTGATATTATTTTCAGCCTCTTATGACAAAAATCTGATAATATTTTATAAAGCCATGATAAATTTGTTGTGGTTTATAGAAGAAGAAAAATTAGCACAAATTGTTGTATTTATTTTAGAAGCACAGGAAAACTTTAAGATCGTAAATTAGAAATAGGAAGGGCAAATGAAATATAAGGGATAAATAATTTTAAAATCTTTGTTACACTTCCCAAACATATTTCATGATGTTTTAAATTTGCATCCGATTTTGGTGGATTTTCAGATATTCGTGAAATGTTTTCCCTGTGAAAAGATACTGTTATCAATTACCATTATATTCCAAAATTAGTTTTTTTTATGAAAGATAGAAAACTATAGATCACTCACTCTGTCTATAAGTATGCTCGTTCTAGTTCGATCTTTTTCGGTATTATATTTTGTTTACTTTTAACATTTTTTGCTGCTAGGATATTATTCGGTTGTCATATTTGTATTATTAACATTTGAATACTCTGATACATTACTATTCACGGTCTGACACAGTCGCATGCAATGGCGGTTTTTATTCCAGCCTTTATACGTAATTTTTATAATAATTATATTGTACAACATTTCTGGAATAATAATCAAGAAATAGTTGATGAAGACATAATTATGAGTTCGTGAGTATCATTTTTAATTATTAAATTAGTAACGGCTTTAAACGATTCCCGCTTCGATAGATGAACGAAAAATTAAATTTGTATTTTTCCAAATTTTTATATATTATATAAATATAATATTTTTACATAATTTTTGGAATTTTACATTTTAATTGAGGCATAATCCAAATGGTAAATTTCTTGTGGTGCCCCTTGTTCATAAAACAGTGTGAGAAAACAATTATACATTTATAATGTTGCTTAACAACATATTTTGTTCTACCTCAAATGTCCAAATTTGGTTGCTATGATATTATTTTGATTTTTATTTATAAACATTCAAAATATTAATATCTGTTAATGTTTTTTTTACTGTCAGTTTATACAGTCGCATTCAATTGCAATTATACTCTCGGTTTTACAAAGATTTTTACAATATTATTACAATGAATAATTTCGCAAAACGTTTTAGAAACATTGGCCATCATCATTTTGTCGATGACGAAGATATTAGTTGGTAAAAAGCAATTATATTTAATTATAAATCATTGCAAAGTCACGGGTGCCAAATCGTTGCAAGATTTTTGCCTTTTGCAAAAATTGAAAGCAAGATACAAAATAAATAAACAAGAAATTCATACATAATCTTATTAGATAATCTTATTAGAAAAGATTTGAAATACTAGTTTTTTATATGGTGCTTATTGTGGCAAGATTTTTAATTGTTAAATTTAAAATTGTAATTTTTTTGTCCAAAAATATCTGCAGAATTACTATAGGGCAAACTATAGAGCACCCAACATACATCAATCTATATTTATATAACCTAACGTTCTGTTTGATACTTTTCATAATCAAGAAGCATAATTTCGATTTGATAATTACTAATTATTTAACTTCGTGATTTTCGAAAATTTTGTTAAAATGTCGGTATTTAAGTTAACTAGATTGCGAAATGTTCTTAATGCAATTAATGTGAATAGGTAAACCACAGTTTCTTTCTTAGTTTTCATAACAATACATGGTAATATCACTCAATGCATGCATAATTGGTGTATTTTTATTATAGGCAATTGGCCACATTGACAACTCCTGACAATCCAGGTGCTGATGGAGATATGCCAGACAAACCAAAGAAGCCCCTGACTCCATATTTTCGATTTATGCGGGACTTTCGTCGTGATTATTTACGTCACGATCCTAATGGGAAAACCACTGATATTGTAAAAGAGGGAGCAGCAAAGTGGAATACTATTCCTACCGATATTAAAGCAAAGTACACTCAAGAATATGAAGCTGAGAAGGAAGATTACTTATCAAGGATTACTGAATATAAAAGCAGCTTAACTGAAGAACAAAAGGAACGTTTATTAGAAGCTAAACGGGATAAGGTTGCCATGAAGCAAAAGAAGGAGCTGCGCAAGGTAAATTATTATTTTTATTACTTTCATGGGCATAATTTATATTATATTGTTTATTTCTAATTAGAAACTTAAGCAGTCTGACAAGCCAAAACGTCCAATGGGACCTTACATGCAGTTTTTAATGGAGCATGCCAAGAAATCTCAAAAAAGTTTATTTCTTCTTACTAATGAATTGAAAGGACAATGGCAGGCATTACCTGAATCTGAAAAACAACGTTACATCCGATTATATGAACAGGATAAGAAGCGCTATGAATCTGAAATGACAAAATGGGAACAGAAGATGATTGCTGAGGGCAATACTGATCTTATCCGCCAATCTTCTTTACCTACTGCTACACCCTCGCGCCTTAGTATTGCAGATAAAACCAAAAAGCAATAGGAACTCGAGTGTTCTTATCGCGTTTCTGCCAATCGTGATAAGGGCACATCAGCGACCGTTGATGACGGCGAATTACAAATTACAGTCGATTCAACTTCCAATAAATTTAAAAGTAAATTTTCGGAAGCCAAGAAACATCGATTCTATGAATCCAATACTAGTAGAAAATCAGATTTAGAAAAGGATCCTAGAAATTCATCAAAAGATATTTCTAAAACTTGTACTTTTGAGAATAATGTTAAAAAACACAATTTGGAATCTCAGAACAAAATTAATTTGAAATGTAACAATACCGAGGTAGTAGATTTGAAGGCAGACAAATCCACTACTTCTGCAACAAATCTTCAGGAATTACAAATTGAAAATAACAATATGCCACAAAAGGCAAGTACAAAAATCGACTCTATTGTCAATACCATTAAGAAATTTTTCAAATTTTGAACTCATATTTCTCTAGAAGTTTCTTAGTGGGATTTTTATTTGTTTAGTTGGTCCCTTAGAATCCGTCATGTACTATGTTTTGATTTTTATATTAAATTCTTGTGAAATAAATTTGTGTTTTATTTATTATTTAGAATAAGCGGTTTTTTATGTTTATGTTATACTTTCAGTTTGCTTTTTTAGTAAGTACTCATTTGTTAAACATAATTAGATATGTATTTTATAACTAAACCTTTTTAAATTTTAGCTTTTTGGAATAACCTGGAGCTTGCAAATATCTCTGTGGAAATACATGGTTCTTGCAGTCATGAATAAATTGTATTAAAATTGTAACTCGTGCATGATGGAATTACATGTAAACAGCATTAAATCAATAAACAAATAGAATTGTTTAATAAATACATGAACAATCTAAATTCCATATCTTTATTCAATTACTCTAAAAAATAACATTCTTCCACATTAAAATTTAAAGTTTAAATATATTTTTGTAGGTAACCAGTTATACCATACTACTCAGCTGTTGAAGGTGTAGCAAATTAGTGTGTCATTCAAATATAAATTAATTTATTTTACGTTTTCAATGATTAACAAAACGCGATAGGAACAAGTTGCAGGACTATTCAAGAATGGAAATGTACGTTTTTGTTATATTATGTTATATTATTACTAAATTAAATGTAATTTAGAAGCCACACATGGTCAGCAATCTAACCGATTACATTAAGAAAGAGATGAGGAATTGGAACCATATAACATATTACAAATAATTTAATCAAAGAAGTATTAATATGCCCATCTTCTTAATCTTTAATGGAAATATTTATAATAACGATACCTGGAGACATTTTGATAATGAATATCGACCACTATGATAGCATCATAACAAGTGAGTAACTTCTTTATATTTAATAATAAAGTTAATACCATTAATATAAAAAGTATAGAAAGTGATTATAACCACTTAATGGGGTATTTTAAAGTATTACACAGAGTTGCTCAGAGAAGAGCTTGTTGATAAAGTATTTGAAGGGTTTGTAACAATTTCTCATATAAATACACCTCACATTTTATCTATTATTTATATTTCAGATATTAATTAAAACACATAAAGCTAAAACTAAGGATCTTTGAAGTACATATATTACAAACATTAACTACTACTAATATGAAAGGATTAATTCCAAAGAAAATGAACAATTAGAATTTAAGTTTCATTATGCAATGGATCAAGGCAGAGAAATACAATTGAAAAATGATTTAAGCATTAAGCTAACAATGGACTTTGCAAATTGAAACTGTTATACTTAATATTTAACCAAAACTGTAACAAATGATTAATTATTTAACATTGCATCAAATTATTGTATTTAGTAATTGATTGAATTCTTTTTATGTTATTTGTGGTGAAAATAATAATAATTATAACATGTCCTTGTGTAGTACAATTTGTATTTAGATGGGTAAGGAGATATGAGTACATTTTTTTGCATGCTTTTTATTTGTGTTAACACCAAACACTTTTGAAAGGCAAGCTAAAAGGTTTGTGTAGTTTAAATTGCTTGAAGGTCTGATTTCAAATATGCATCATTTTGCATCTCTTTTAATTTCTGAGATATGAATTTTAATTTTCTCACAAATATTGGGGTGAGTTTGGACTTTTACAAAGGAGAGAAACAGAGATTGACATTTTTTTGGAAATTATTGGCATTGGCTTCATTCTAGTATAAGAAATTAGAGATTTTAATCGTTTTGAAAAAGAACATTTAATATCTTATATCGTTTCGTTTTATTTTTATTGATGGTCTTTCGAGGGTGCTACTAAAAATCTAATTGCACATTCGAAATCAGGCACATGGAAATATGTTTTAAAATTACTTCATACATTATATATTACAACCCCCTGTAATTTAAACCCCAAACACACTTCCAATGCATTTAAATGGCATATAGATAGTTTACATTTTATATAAATTTGTTGCATTTCAACCCTGTACGCTAAAAATATGAATGATACGGCTAGGAAAGCAGAATTTGAGCCCCTTTAAATTGATATATGGCAGAGACAAGTGTCTTATACTTGAGTGGTATATTTATTATTTACCTTTTATTTAAATTTGTTGCATTTTAACCCTGCTTGCCAAACTTATGAATGATGCGGCTATAGAATGGAATTTTAAGCTCTTTTAAACTAGCAATAAAGATCTCGATCCGCTGATTACAAATTGGCCCTCAGATATGAATTTTAAAATTTTGAAATTAGGCTTCTCGAGAATTTAGTAGTGTATGCAAAAAGGTAAATTATTATCTCCCAAACTAATTAAATTATTTTAAAAATTTTATAATCAGAAGAAAGCGAAAGAAAGTACTTTGCAATGAGCGCAATTTTTCCCCAATTTGACTTTTGCAAAGAGCAAAACTAGGCAGTTGAAGTTTGAAATTAAACATTCCAAATATTTCTGCTCTAATCAAAAATTTATTTCTTTAAACCTAGTTTACCGATTTAAACAAGTCGTAAATCAAATAAAAGCTTATTAAATTTCCTTTTAAATCAGGCATTAAAATTATGGAGAAAGTTATAAGAAAGGGGTTGTTTTAATTTTTAAAGTTGAAGTGAATAAATTGGAAATATTTTTCTGAATTTAAAAATTTATATCTCGAAAACTAATTATGGGATATGTATTATTTTAGCATCAGGAGATAGAGAATTTAATCACCTTTCCAATCAATATTTAAAATCCCGCGATTATCAATTTTAAGGGGTGTAAACTACCCCCAGAGTATTTTGTTAGCATGTTTAGGCATAACTCAGTTACTTATTAAGCTAGAATCTTGATTTTGAGCTCAAACGATGCGCAGATAAATACTCTCGATGACGCGTTTAAAAGTTTTAGTCTGCCGCCCCCAGAGGAGCGGCAAGGCGGCCGCAAGTAAAATTAAAATTTTTCTTTCGCCCGTAACTTCTAAAATTATCAATCGATTTGAAAAATTCTTTCTTCGTTGGAAAGAACTCTAAAAGATCTTTAAAATAAATGGTTTTACGACACCT
>JASKGN010033518.1:0-11830 GCA_030556245.1 Falagria sp. GC000072 | reverse complement strand
TTTGACATTATTTGACATCATAAGGCAACATACTGTATGGTCTCTCCCGTTCATAACTGTACAACTTTTTATGCATTCTTTGCAAGTTTTCCTTTTACTTTCTCAATATTCATTTACACATAATTTACATATTCGTCCATTCGCACATCCACACATTGTGCCTAGTTGTCCATTTACCTTAAACATGTGGACATAATTAATTAAAGTCCATACTTTAAGAATTTTTAATTTTTTAAAATCTTATGACATCTGTTTGACAGCATCGCCATGTAAATATCAACAAATCCAAAAATAAAAACTAACAAGCTACAAATATTTCATTATTTCCTCTTTCAACTAATATAAATTACTTCCTAAGTGATCCTTACTAAACTTTTCCCTTTTTTCAATTTATTTAAAATCCAATTTAATTAATATATTTTTTTTACGTAAAATCCGAAATATATATATACTTATTCACTATTAATATACAATGCCGACAACTAGATAATTATATTTATCAAAAAGAAAATCCTAATTAACAAATAAGAACTAGAACCCAAAATCGGATGGAAAATGTCAAACGATGATTATTGTCACTACACAAAATAGTGTGATCAAGTGTTGAACCCTTGAAACTATTATCATATCGTAATGCCAAAAAGTAGCAGCATCACAAAGAAATAAGTACGTTGAAATGCAGACGTTGCAGAGCTGGGCGCAGGATCAATGGGCACATGATTCTCGTAGATTGCGCTGCTGGGGGTACCTCTTGGCGGGATGAGAGTTATAGAACCATGATGTCTTCCTCCAATGCTACCAACTCCAGTACGCTCGGCCACGCTGTTCGAGACCTCTTCATCTTGGTCACGGTCACGCTCTGCAGAGCCGATTTGGTCGTTGTAGTCTTCTTCGTCTACTGGAGCTACAATTCTTGTTGGGCCAGGGATTTCTAACAATTGTTACAAATTTATGGTGAGTTTCTCTAACAAAAAAAAAGGCAAAATATCCAGACTTACCATAGACCCTGATACTGCTTTCAACTTCCCCAAGTGAATTCTTGGCGATGCATTTGTAACTACCAAGATCATCAGGATGTAAGTTTCTGACGATCAAAATCATTTTTACTTCGAACAGTGATTTACTCACTGTTTTCACTTCGTATTTAGAACTAGAGATGACCATACCCCCACCTCCTGAAAAGGGAGAGGAAGCCTTGAAATTATTAAAACTCCATGTATGTCCGATAAAAATATTGCAACAAGGAGTGTCTGCCCATTAGAAGTATATGATTAACGAGCTAGCAGTTAATTCCATCCGGGGATTCTTAAACGTCATTTCCTTCCGAAACAGGGAAGCTAAAGCGAGGAAGTAAACATGCACTCTCAGTACTGAAGCCCATCCAAGTGTGTTGTTAATCACTTTGAGTTTCCGAAATCTGATGGGGATAACGGCAATGAAGAAAAAGCGAAAGGGGTAAAAAATGACCCCATATTAAAAACTGGGGTAATAAAGGATACCAAACAACAACACAGTCGAGTAGACAAAAGCCGAGGAGGGCTAAATGAATATTCACTCAGGCCTTTTTAATGATCACATCGATTGTTGCGATGGACGATTGAGTTCAACGAGATTATAATTGAAACTTAATTTGGACCCGAGTGTAATTTGATGGAGGGTTAATTTTGAAATAATACGCCGCAATATTTACCAATTTTGGTGAAAAGTACAGACACACACAAAATATTGCAAATATTCGTAGAAAAATAAGAAAAAATTGATTGCAATCTAGAAATGAAAAAATTTCGCAGGAAATTATGACATACCAGGGGTTGCTGTATCTCGAACCCAATAGTTAATGGATTTCGGTGACGCCTCGACGTAGCATTCGAGCACCACGTCGGTGTTCAACGGAGCGCCCACCAGCTGGTTGGGGACGTGTATCACCGGGTGGACTGTAACAAACCGACAAGCACTTCAGGAGCAACGCTCATAAACACCGTCGGGATCAAGTGTATTGTCGTCGACGGCTTCGGGATGGCAATAAAGTCAGTGACGATGAATAATGATCGGTCACTTTTTGTGCTTGCCCCGTTCCATATACTCAAGCCATATCTTGACTCCCCAGCTTGTTGTTACATGACTCAGTGGATTATGACATAGGCTCATTAAAAACAAAAATTCTTTTTTCTTTTCTTTTTTATCGGATAAAAGAAAACGAAAAGGAAAGTTTATAATGAGGGAATAAAAAGTTTGAAATAGGCGATATCTTATTAAAAGTTTGGAAATCTTCGGAAAAACAGATTTCATTGAAAAACATGAAAAAATATTTACTCACAATGGACATTAACCATAATGCGTTTACTGACTGTCGGGGGGACACCATTGGAAGCGATGCACATGTATGCCCCCATCTCAGTGCGTGAGATCTTGATGAGTTTCAACATCTCTCCCTGATAGGATGCAGCTGTAAACGAAATCATCGATTTAAAATACGTAAACAGGGTTTTGAATCCTTGAGGCGACAGAACGCTTTGCCTATCGTGACCCATCCATCTGCTCTTAGAGAAGACTGTTCCTCTGAAAGATGCGGTCGTCCGATTGTCCATTCGCGTTATCACCAGCCTCGGGACAGTTTCCAACACTCGGCACTTACAATCTCACATATCCATTCAACCCCCAAACACTCCAGGGCGTAAATTCATAAAACCTCTCATAAACTTAAAGCGTCATTACTTCGACATACAAACTTAGCTAGTACGAACATTTTCTTCGAATCGATAGTTAGGGATTTGCAACGTTGAAACTCTAAGTTACATCCATGTATGATTGCCGCGACGAGACGAGAATTTCATGCATTTAGATACTCATGCAAGCATGCAAGCTAATAACATAGAATTTAAGCCGATCTTGGAACATAACGATGTAAAGTCGTCGACAATCTGGCTGCACTGTGCTGACACAAAACATCTGAGCATTTTCTAGCGTGAAAAGAAGCAAAGAACCGGCTTTATTTGATTGCCCGGTTTCGCCTCGAGGTCCTCGTCGGTCCACGGAGTGTAGTTGCAACTGGACGCTATCGACATGCCGCCTCCGCCTCCACCGTCTCCATTGATCTCAGAGAGGCAATATACTTACAACCAGGCGCACAATAATAGCCATTGTTGAGGCTGCTTCGTGGCTTATTTCAAGGTTCAAAAGAGGAAACTGAACTGAAAAAGAGAACTGATATCTTCTCGCTGGAGTAGCACGATCTTTGCTTCCGGCAGTTTTCTAATGGCAGTAGCAATAGGCATTCCAACAATAACTCCAGCACGCTAAACTAACCTCTCGTTCGCTGACCATTGGGTTCCCTGATGATGATATCCTCACCGTCTTCGCGCCTCCAAAGCACGTGCGGCACCGGATGACCACGTGCCTTGCACGTCAGTTTGACCACGCCGCCTTCGGGCACCATAATGTCCCCGGAAGTTTCCTCCGAGACGAAATCGGGTGGTACAACCACGTCTAGAGTGCCTAACTGCAAGCAAAAAGCAGAAGGAAAAAAATTCGCATTAAATTATGCTTCGGGCATCGATCATAAGAGAGCCTTGGGTAGCTTGGTGATGGATAGACCGTGCGCTGCGCTCGCATCTCGCCTCAAATTTAATTATAAGACCCAGGTCGGCATATATCATTTAGATGCTTTTACTATGTGCTCAAAAACGAGGCCGGCAGTATTTTCTTTTAATATAATGGGAGATTTTCGCTGAGAACCTACCACCTGCAGAAAGCCTCAATTTTCCATTATTTCCCATAGAATGGGACGAAGGTATAGAAGTGGGAGGAGGGAAAAGTGTAAGAAAATTGGATCGTCAAGTGACAACTTTATAATGGACCAAAGGCAGCGGCTTGGGATGCGGTTGTGATTGTGGCAGAGAGAGGCGGCAATTTGTATGTCCGGCAGGTTAATTGATGATAAAGTTGCTCACAATGGCCTTTCATTATGCGCTTGTTGTCTGCTCTTCCACGATGTCCCTCAAATCCGAATCTCGGAAAACACAAAGTTGGACATCACTCATAAAGCTCGACGTCCTATCTGAAGGAGACAAGACAGGGTCGAAACTCAAATAAACGACCTATCTCGGTTCCCCTTCTATTTTCACTTCTCAAGCACTATGATTAAACTAAGGCTAAGGCAACAAACAAAGTGCGATTACAACTGCAAAAGGTGGGGCTTTTGTATTTCCCTTTTGATAACAGAACCCAAGAATAAACCAGTTATCAAACAATTTATTCAATTTATTAACAAATTTAATCTTTTCATTTACTTTTGACCTACCTGACTTTTCATTGGGTCAGTGTTGATCTGACACATATACTGGCCGCGATCTTCCTCTTGGACACTTTTAATGTGAAGATTCCAGATGGTGTGATCGTTATGGGACACTGACACGCGTGGATTGTGCGTGATGACGTGATCGTGGATGGCTTGAATCGCCTTGGTATCCGCTTTCACCCATCCGACCTGCAACACAAACCCCGTTACAACTGCGATGCCGCCTGTTTGTTATGCGCCTAGTGATCCCAAGACCATCTGCGACATGATCGTGGATCATCCGCCAAGGAGCAGAAGGAACAAAGCAAATGAAATATCAATGCAGTCACAGTGGTAAAGCAGCGTAATATTGAAAGTCGTCGTCAGTGGAGGTTCTGTCCTGAATCGATAAAACATGTGTACTACAAGGAAGCCACATGTCCCCACATATGTGCAATGTGTTCTTCTCTAGACATTTCCACATTTTCCTCACATTTGTCTGCACCTAGTATGTAAATGAAAAGTGGTTGGGACCTCTGCCAAAGAAAGCTACGATGTTTTCTGATAAATTAACAAGAGATCAACTACATGTGCGACCTGCTTGTCCAGTTTTAAAATTCGTGTATACATCGTTTTGACCATCGGTCACAAACGCGCGACCTACTACACATCCAGATGGAGGCTTCCTTCGCACAGCTGTGTGTATTATAAATGATCCCAAGTTTGTGGGGCCATTTGTCATATCTGCACTATTATTACGTCGGTTCTGTTTTCCTCGATGCCCTCGCGATGCTCTCTTCATCAACTCGGACAGCTGATGGGGAGCAGATGCGTTTCCCAAATGACCCCGTCCCCAACTCTTGACCCTATGACGCTACATTAATTCGGGGATTTCCGTTTATTCAGTTTCAATGGCTTATTCAATTCGGAATAACTAAACCGAGAATTGATGATGTAACCTGAGTGGCCTACAAAATGTTGAAATTCAATAATTCGTGAAAAAATAATTGTGCGAATCATTGAATGCATTAGAAAATGGATGAAATAATGGATGTAGGTATACAGTGCTAGTGTGAAAAGTGGGGACGCGTTGTTTTTAGCTGCGGACGACCACACGCAGCAACAGGTAGAACGGATTGGCAAAGGCGAGAAGGCAAAAGGCACACTCATGAAGTCGATTTATCAGGAGTCGGACGATATTTTCAATTACGACTTCTGGTCGATTGGACACACAACAGAAGCAAAAGCGAACAGCGCTATGAAACGGATGCGGAAGTAGCAAATGGAAAAGGACTACTGAAAACTGACGATCAGCAGCACATCGTCACGCGTGCCGGAACGTTTTATGTCCTTTCCTCAGCCTGCTTTTCATTCTCGTAATAGCAATACTACTACATCTGCAGTTATGTTATATGTCCCATATTAAGAAATGGTCTTGCTTTGGTGACACGTTATGTTTCCGGGTGTCATAACCATATCATCTTAGATATCATACATCCGAAGATCATGTCGTAGTAATATAACTAAACTTTCATATTTGACCGTTTTAGTAAAGATCAGTGATATAAAAATAAAAATTTTCATCTTACTCTATAACCTCCCAGGTGATGGACAAGACACCGAAAGGTAGCATCTCGTCCCATAGGAATTGTCAGATTAGTAATAGGCTCAGAGAAGTCGGGTTGATAGGCCAAACCTGTAATAATAAGAAATTAATTCGTTTCGAGCAATAAATATAAATGCTATAAATATTTTATCCATACATTAATAAATGAATATTTGAAGATTTCCTTAAGATTGCAAAGTGTTAATCAGGTCAAACTCAGTTGCAGACTCTCGCCAAGTCCTAACCCACTGTGATTTCTAATGCATGAGGCCAACCTCTTAATAGAATAGAAAAACCAAGCGAGACTTGCGAACGGGGCAGGCCTTAGGCTAATCCTTTAACTTATTAAAAGTTGAGTTAAAACAGTTTGTCGTGGTAAAGTGTGTCCGGACAGCCGCGTTTGAAACTCTTTCTCAAATTAACTGCGTCTGGTCTTCTTGGCGGCTTGTCTGCACCAGAGTAACTGCCCATGCTTGAGTATTCTTATTCTCTTATGCGCACAAGTCCCGAGTGGGGATTAACAAAAACATGCAAATTTGTATTAAGACACGAGAGAGCGAAAAGTTTCCTCGTAAGATTCTATTAAAAATTATCTCTTAAATTCTTCAAGAATCGCCCGTTTGCGCTTGCAAGAGTCAAAAGTCAGGCTGAAAGAGGACAAGCGAGTTAGGGAGTTGGGGAACGATTGAGTGACTGTGAGAGTCAAGGGAATGTCTCTTTGAAGAGCCTTCTTGTTGGTAATAAAAGACAACGATCAGAGACAGAGTTAAAAGTAGAGAGTGTACGAAGATGTTAAAAAATGTAAAGAAAAAGGCCGAGGAAAAGATCGGGGGAAAGGAGTTTGGAATTGCTGGGAATGAGGTGATGGAGGTGGAGGAAATTTAAACAAGACGCTTTGGGTTTTCGACAATTGGGTTTAGTACATCAAGTGTACTCACAGAGCTCAGAGCAGCACGCCAACTCATGCAATATTTAATGCTATAGACTTGGTGTATATACCTGTGTGTGGGGGTGGCTGTGGATGGGGTATTCATCCTTTATGGATTAAAAAAGAAACGATTGAATTACATACGAGGCGTAATATGATGCTGCCCCAATTTCGAAACAAGTTATTGGAAGCGTACATGAAAATTACTGTTTGGGTAAAACTTAATTCTGGAGGCGGCAACAAACTAACAATGTTTATGTTTAAACATGATGATGCCTCTTTATGTAGTGGAATATTCCAGACACGATGGTTTTGAATATGCATTGGAATCTCATTGATCCACGAAAAGTACCAAGGTTCAGGAGATATCCCAAAAGGGAAATGGTTAGGGCTAGGTTTGGGTTTACTCAGGTGTTATCCATGCTTACATGCTATTCGACATATGGAATGGGATAATCGAGCAAAAGGATAGAGGACATAAAGATATCTTTGTGTGAATGCATAGCATGAACTTCATACTTGAGATCATGCTGCAGACAGTCGTAAAGACGGATTTTAGTTGTTGAGGAAGTGGAGCAACACCAGCCCTCAGAGAAAATACAATAATATTATATAGAAAGCAAAGACGGAATTACCTATGAATATTTAATACTGAAATCTTGCTGTAAAGGAATCATGCACATGTTCTATAAGGTCTTTTGACATAGTCCTATCATAAAGAACATTCTTATATTCTTCTATGTGATTTATAAGATAAAATTGTCTCGTTTCCAATTAAGAAAGACAAATAGCAATAAATTTTCCTAAATATTCTAATTACTGTTACAGCTCTATGTTGTCACCTTCCCCCCTCTCCTCCAATTTAATTACTATCCTTCTAGAACGTAAGGTACAATACAGAACGACATAATGAAGTGCTTGCCTCCTTACTGGTAAACTTGAACCCAGCATCGATAATTTATAGTGACAACAATAACACCTGCTGCAATCGACAATGCCTCATTCTACTACTGACCTACCACCTCCAATAACTTCCTCCAACAATCTCAGTTTTAGAATGTCTGTTCCACTATCCACATTGCACCAAAACATGTCATGTCATAAATGTTTACTATCGATGCAGGTGCCTTTAAAAGAGTGAAGTGACATTCCCTACTAACAGCATCACTCTCAAGTCAAACTGCCAATAAGAATGGATATACCTATATATAATTGACGACGTTGTCGTTACACATTCAAAATTGAAAATGCATGGAAGTTATATGTCAAATGCATGTTACAGGACTTAAGGATCGGAAGCACTAGTGTATGAGTAAGTCTGAGGTCGGCTGGTGGTAATTACTGTATTAAAAGTTTGAAGACCTCGACGGCGGCAACGGAAGCATATGGTAGATGTGTGACCAAAGCTATGAATATAGTTGAAAACTGGGAATATGCTACAGTAGTATAAACTAGCTGCCCCCATTCATAGTATCATGTCAAAATGCAGGCTACCAAAGTCAAAGTTTAATTTAGTTACCTACATAATTCACGTTTGTATTCAGTTCAACTGAAATTAGGTTAAATATTAAATATATACATACATAATTCAAATACAAATGGGTTTCTACAAAAATTGAATTTTAATTAAATTTCAAGTTTATTGAAAATAATTTTAGCATTTAAAGTTTGGGGAATATAATAATAGGATAGTTGTATTTCTTGGGGGAAGCTATTTAGATACACATCAAATAACCATCGCCGCCTCCAGTGTAAAAGCACTTAAAACGAACTAACTAAATAATTTACACGGTGGATTGTGTAGCGGAATGCTCTGCATGCTCGAGTTTTGTATATCCTCCTAATGCACGTAATTGTAAGCCGGGGTAAATACGTGCTGGAATACACAGTGAAAGGGTAGCAATTGGTTATTTGCAAATCACTCACAATTCAACCCCATGCACACATTGCAAACTCGTTCTCTAATTGTACATAGATGCGCTACTGCTCCGATGAAAAATGACCATCGACCACAAACGCCGCCTCCACTGCACACACCGCATGCATTTCCAGCCATGAAATTTATTCGTTTGTGTCATCAAACCGATCATTAGTTTAATTGTCACGCTTTAATCATTGTTAACATAAATAGGATTTCCGAGGCAATTACGCCATTACGTACCCGCCTCCGACACACATCTATAACGCAATTTTAGTAGAACAAGGGCAATTTATGGCGAAACGCTTTTTCAGTTCGAACGAAATTTGCAACGCTGCAAATTTGTCTCGGAAGGTGCCCACACGGAATTCGATATCTAGGAAGACGGTCGTAGTGGCGGCGGCGATGCATTTAATGAACATCAGTAGTGTAAGCACATCGCAATTGTAACTCTCGAACGGCACCTGATGGCGCGCATTGCCGCATCAGCGCATCCTGCCGCCGCTCATATTTCACTACCTTACACCTCCTCGCCGTCTCCACCATCGAAATATTACATTATACTGCCTAATATTTAGATACGAATATCCACTGAGTAGACCAACAGCTGGTCGGTTTCTTCTTCTGTGTGTTCTCGCGAAACAGAAACATGCGTGATCTGTGGAGTATTTCTGGGGCGGCAACTGAATGGAAATGCCTCATTACACACACCCCCATCGCACGCAATACAACTACCAGATGTATTTACATGCGACTGGGCAAACTCGAAACAGTTCATTTGAACATTTTTAAAAACGCGCTGTTTCTGCTGCTTTTGCCGCCTTCGACGGAGAGTTACAGCTGCGTAGTGTGGTTATGTCTTGCATGGTATGGTAAACCGTTTAGTACTGCATGGAGCTATGCGCTGGAGGAGATGGGGCACAGTAACAGCAGTCGCTACCGCCGCCACCAGAATATTTATGCTCAGAATGCGCGAAACGAGTTCACGTCGCTCGCGGTATATCTTAATGAGTTGAGTGAAATGGCGTATATATCGTTGTAAAATTTTGACTGTCAGAAAGGAAAATGAAATTCTACAAAGAAATTTTTTGCACAAATTAAAGCTTTAGTTTTGCAATGGTTTTGTCATAACAACTACAGAAAGTAAAAATCTTTGCTAATTTTACATTTTAAAAGTAACAATGAAGAAAATAACAACAGCTACAATATCAAAAAGGAAATGAAACTTTTATGTCCTACGTAGAACCGAAAATACAATCCTTGCACGTTGAGGTCCGTTAGTTTCTATTACTTAGAAAGGATCTTAGACTTACACAAGGAGCATTACTGCTGATGACTGCCCACTACAATAATCATTAGAGCGGACACATTGAAACAACGAAGGAAATCTTAGTAGACTAACATAGACCACAGTTGTGTAGAAAATTTTAAAAGCAAAGATTTCTAGAAGAATTAATATCTGAATAGCAACCCTCCATTTTATTGAAGAAAATCCAAGCAATAATTTGCCAGTTAATTTAATTTCGGATGTAACAGCCTTAGAAGAATTTTAAAGGATAGCGTCACCGGACGGCAGACAGGAGGTACTGAGTAGATATGATAATATCCGGAGCACAATCTGGAGTTGGAAGGAGTGGTCGGATGAGGCGGCTATATTTCAAAAGGAAGGCCATTCTGCGGATTTAATTACGTTATTGAAGTGTCATGTGCCACGGCCTTGATAAATGCAATTGCGCCAACGATTTCTTGAAGAACGAACGGCTGCCGCCACCACTGCCACCGGCATAACCAAGGCTTTCACCACCGTCTGGATGAAATTATTAAGAGCGAATGATAATTCATTAAACGCTTCGCGCAAATCTGAAAATCGTATTATTCTTCGCCTTATTCTATTCCCACCCTTAAATTTACCCACTCCTCTAATGTCGAAGAGTCAAAAGGCATGTGGTTGGAAAGCGATGAGCCACCCCCAGGTGGTTCAGAATAGAAAGAAATTGGATGATAACAAAGATATCAGATTAGAAAATGTATGCTTTGGGAAGAGCTAAAAACGATGGAAGTCATGAAGTTTACGATCCCAAAACAGTCGATGAGTGACACGCGACGCGATTGTCAGTTAATATCCCTAATGGACATTGGAAAATATCAGAATCCCTTCCACAAACCTTCTACAAGGATCAAAACACATGCAGCAACTAATAAATGAAATGCGACAAATTCCAACCCCACATGACGACAAAAATATCATGTTATAGATCCATAGCTACCCCAATTTCTTGTAGTCACCACCGCCTCCAAGAACAGAAAAAGCTTATACAACTTCGCTTATTTATCGCTCTGTCCGACTAAATAAATTTCCGACATAGAAAAATACAAATAGCTTACTTCATTCATTCAGCAGTCGACTTTTGAACAACGCTGCCATCCCCATCGCCGCCGCCGTCACGCAAAAAGCCACGAGCAGCGGGCCCGTCGTAATGAAGACTAATGACGCCTAAATCTTCCACGATGTTGATTTGAACGCAATGACTTGATCCATTCGAGCTGCTGCCACCCCCACTTCTACTCTTACATTTCACATTTCTTACAACTCGCGATGCTGCCGCTTTTCGTCATCTTCCATCCACACGCTTTTTCTTCCGAATTGAGAAGGGAAAATGTCAGCAAACACTAAACAGCACCCCAAAGTGTTTAAATATATCTTATGGGACACCTAATTCCGAAAATATAACTTTGTCTTCTGCAATTCCCTTATGTCCTTCCATTTTTGGGGGGAATATTTAGGGCCAAACATATATGAAGTAGATAATAGATTAAACAAGGCCACTTCCATTTCTATTGCTACTTCAATTCCCGTTTGAGAGGCGGAATGATAGAAAGGGTGCATTTCCTACTCGTAGTTTGGATGGCGATACGAGGGTCAATTGAATTTACTACAGCCGCGCAAATGTGCAACAGAATGATAGGACGATCGGCGGACGCAGATCCCGCGTGTTTCTAATTTATCTGCACGCGAACAGCAATGAATAGAGTAGTTCATACCATCGGTAGTTACAGATCAGTTCGTGAGCAGAGTGTGTGACCCACTCAGTTGTGTTGTTT
>JASKGN010033511.1:0-16079 GCA_030556245.1 Falagria sp. GC000072 | reverse complement strand
CACTACCTCAGGGGCAAGTTCAAATAGTGAGTTCAAGTTAATTCAAATTCGAATGACATCTAACCACAAACAACTATACTTACTTCACTTGTCGTTCGTTTTTGAAACTGTCAAACTACACTGAACTAAAAACTAGAGCTATAATAGCGTTTTCGTCTTACTTCATCAGGTTGCACCTAGTGCGTGCAACTGAATTGTACCAGTTTTGCCCTAGCCCTAGTTTTAGGCAAGTTTTGCTAAAATAAATCAAACAAGCGCGCAAAATCTAGTGCACTTCTCACTTGACACTTCACTTTTCCGTCAAACTTCGCGTGAGATTGTTTGTTACTTGTGCAATAGATAATTTAAATATCATATATAATAAAATGCTAATGTTCGTGTGTAACCCTTATGTTTCCATGGTAATGGATTANGGCTTATACATCAGTCGATTCGCAATTTAATTCTCTTTCGAATAAGTTAAAGATCGGATGGGATCTCCATATCCGCAATGGGGATTTGTGTGCTTAAATTAAAAAAAAAGCACGCTGCTCTCCGCTATAGCGGTTAGTAACTCGGCGAGGTGCAATTGACGACTTTCGGCTTAAATTAAGGGTTGATGGAGTGTTTCAATTTTTATGGCTAATACATCAGTCGATTCGCAATTTAATTGTCGCTCGGATAAGTTAAAAATCTATGGGGTGAAAGAAATCCCCTAGATGGATAGATATGCATCGTATTTATTCATTAATTTATTGGAGAGAGATGCGATACGATTTTATGGATGTGTTTGAAATCAAATAAAATCGAATGTGCAGCCAACATGCGGCGCGACAATCGAAAGTATTTAAAATTTTAGCGCGGCTATTAAAACGCTGCAAATTATGTCGGTATTAAAACGGCAATGTTTGTTGGTCAAGTATTCGTTTTTATTTGCATACGCGCTATTTATTCGTTTTCGTATTTAGTTTCATTTCATTTCTTGTTTCTTTTTATATCATCTTTATATTCGCTTGTTTCAACCGAGAACGAAGAAGTTCTTGGTCGTCCTCGAAAATAGTCCAACACACATCGAATTTTTGACATGATAACCTGTGCATCCTCCTTGTTTTCGGAACTGCATTTAAATAAATAAGAAATAACCGAGGACGTAAACTGTTCGACTTTATGATGTTCCGTCGACCGACGCGCGCCTACTGCGGCTCCAAGCGTGGATTCCCGTATTTAAAGAATTCAATTAAAATACAGAAAAACATGTCGCGTCGTTCGTTCCTTCGTTTTTATTGCATATTAAAATGCAGCGAGCGATGAAACAAAGGGATGCTTGTTTCACACAGACATTATCCATCTACTCGTTCGATATTTGGTGGTTAAATATAAAAATTCCAAATGGACAAATAGAAATGAATGAAGCAAATGTAATAATACGATTACATCCCATTAGATAATTCCAGTTCGTAGGTACCTAAACGAAACTTGTTTAAAGTAGCCGTTTTTTGCTTTGTTTGTATTATAATTAAAAATTAATTAATCACTTCTTTCCTCTAGCTCGAGTTTCGTGGTACGTACGATGTGTCGCTCACAATGTTTAAATATCGTAAGTTGGGCCATTCCGAGATCGTACTCGTAGATTTTTATTATGAAATTATGTTTGCTTGGCTCTCAACTACATTCATAGTCCGAACTCGTTAGTCGTCGTTAATTAAATTTAGGAGCTCTGTTCTTCTATTACTGATGTGTTGAACCTGCTGCTGTTGCTTCTCTTTTACGTTAATTCTATATAAATTATAAGCCCAACGAAATCAGGAAGATCTACGTGTTTCACGTGAAATTTTTTCTTTTCTACAGGTCGGTCGCATCGCTTGTTCAAATAAACATAATTTTTTTTTTCAATTTTTTCCCAGTTGCATCAGTACATTTTTATGAGAAACATAAATGGCCGGCGCCAATGTACGTCACAATGGGTTTTCTTTTAATTGTACATATCATTGTACATAATACATTCGCAATGAAATTAATATGAAATAAATGCCTGTTTTGGATGGCCGCTTGCTTGGATGGATGCATCATGTGCACGTAGATTGTGCTATTTCACGCCGAATTATTTTATGCATGACGGCGGCTTTTTTCTCGCTTATATGTTATGCAACATAATAATAAAACACAGCGAACAACGGTAACAACGAGTTGGAATGCTGAGAGTGTGGGCAGGCAGCGATTCGGAGCGCGAGCGTTTAATTGTCCGCATCGGACGTTTAGCAATTGACAAGAGCTATTTGCCGATTGGATAAACAATGCTTTTTATAATGAGTAACAAAGATCATCACTAATTCTCCTTGCTTCATTGCAATTTTCTCGAAACTTCAAATCTGTCAAAAGTGATGGTGAAATTTCAAGACCAAACTTTCGTGCAGATGTCCAGTTCAGCCCTTAAAATAATTCCGCATAATTCACATGAGCAACGAACGCAAAACATAGCTCCGAGTCATAATTCCATCGCTCTGCTCTCGAAGGAATAATCTTTCTATCAAAAAGTGCCCGATGAACCAACTTACACGCGAAAGCCAGAAAGCGTGATCTATCGATTCCACACCGTAAAAGGCATCTTTATACGCGCATCGACCACAATATGCATTCCATGCCTACCCAGCAAAATTTATACACTTACACACTTTTTGTTTTTATTTCTCTGTTTGCTCATCTTTTATTATTCTTATTCTTTTATCCGCTATATATTTTCGCGTTTTCTTTCCATATGATGTGTACGCACATGTTTATGGCGTTGCTGTTGTTCAACGCAGCAAAGTCCTATCGACTCCATGCTTCGCTCCTGCCGAACGGAAAACGTTTCATTATTACAGCCAAAGAGGACGATATATTCCGCCTCGATTCTGAGCTGGTGCTGTGCTCATCTGCATAATTGCTCGTTATAAAATAACTGAAAATATTCGACTCTCTCTGGCACTATTCTCTCTTTTTCTGCTTAGGTGCAACTTTTATCTTGCATGGGAAACTGTCTCGGCTTTCCTTCAACCGAAATCCAAATTCGCTGGCTTGCGAGACAGGAAACCTTAAACTGTCTTAAAACCCACTCGGATGATTTAGTAATACTTGTAAATTGCAATCCTGACAACCCCGTCGAATTTTCAAACTGTCATGTATCAACTCCATTGTAAATGTATTCATAAATAACGCAATAATTTATTCGGCTCATTAAAAGCATTAAAAGTTGTTTTCGGTCTGCATGAGCTTTACTTTACTTTGCTATTTTATTTTTTATGTTATATCTTTCTGTCACGTGATGTAACCTGTATTTTGACGAAATAATTTCGGGGGCATCGTTATCATTATTTATAATCACTACGCGAATATTTTCATGCAAAAAATTGTTGATGAACATCACATATTGCGACTCCCAAGTAGGAAAATTTTGCATATCGCACTACGAAATCTAACCGCGACGACTAATCGCAATCGGCGCGTATCGAAGGAGTGACTTAATGATACTGCTTAATTATATCGCCTACATTTTGCGTCCTTCGCCATTACTCACTCTATAATTATTTAATAAAATTTTGAGCGCGTTCCGCAGGCCCAACCTGTAATTATAAATTAATTTTCGATCTTCCCGTTCTTGGCGCTCGCCTACTCCTTGGAAAATAGCTGTCTCTCTGCAATCGTTAAATTTGCAAACGAAGCAATTGTTCGAAATTTGAAGATCTGTAGAACCAGAAGAGGTGACTTAGGTCGGTGGTAGAAGCCGGCAGCATCCCACTATCTCTCAATCACGTCAAACGCCACGCCAAGCCACGCCGCTTGGTTCACCGAGATGACGACGATGCTGGTCGGGCATCTTGACGGCGTTCTTCGCACAGCGATCTCGCCGCCCGATCTAGCCATTTATTTCGATCATATATTTTTTATAAGGCGCATTTATCATGCATCGTTGTTCACCTCGGGCGGCCGCAGCTCGATAAACGTGCGGCCTACCGACCTCGCTCTTCAGGCCGCGTGCTTCTTCAAAGGACCTGGACCTGTAGTGTCTCTACTCTACAGTCCATCCACCTTAGAATCAGACAAGTTCATCATTAAATTTTGTTTGATCGGTGCCCATTTTCCTACATTGCTAAGTAAAGTCTTAAATTAATATATCATACATAACGTTCGTAACCTTAAACCCCAAAAAAGGATCTCTTCCTGGATGAGATCAACTTACTTAACATTTAGCTTGGTTTTAATCAATTCACACATGAAATAAAATCAACTTACTTAGCTCGAGATATTACTTTGAGTTATATCCGAGTCTCGAATGTTGACATTGCGCATTTGCACGTAGTACGAATGCTTAGCCCATAATTCTTGTACGCTGTGTACGTGCTGGTACAGAGCCGCCATTATCAAAATAGACTTGTAGACCTTCTGGTGGGTGCACACAACTATAGTCTAAGACGAGTACCCACTGCGATTCCCATATTTCCTTCCACATTTAAACTTTGCAAATTAATATCTCTCGCATGTTGTTTAATGACCTCACGTGACATTATCAGACAACGCAATAACTTATTATAAGTCAACCATTAAGCAAATCCAATTAGGCGTCTGTGTGCGTGTTTATATGCTCTGGCATGTCTTCAATTTATGCACTTTGTGCCTCTTAATTGATTGCTAGTTACTTAAACTCTGCCTTAAAAGGACTTTAATATTTCTTCTCCACTTTGCCTATTCAGATTTTGTTTTGCGAAACTTTGTGAATTCTTAGACCAAATTTAGGGAATTCCAAATCTTGGAAGTTGACCACCGTGCATCATACATGTCACTACGTCATTCTTACTCATCGAATTTGTAGCAATTGCCAGGGAGCAGTTAGTTTTTAGAGTTGGACAGTCGGGCATGCACGATTTTGAAATATTTGCGCCACGAAGGGACCCGTTTAGCGGCCGGCAATGAGCCGGTTAGGAATGTGCGCATGTGTGTCTGCGCGCCCTGCGATACGCCGAACTCGGCGGCGGCCCTTTGACGTGCTGTTTTCGGATTAATTCGAGTCGAATACTAATGAGCAAGCGCGCTCGCGGTGCGAGTATTTAAAAATGCTGTTGGTCCACGGGAATGCCACTTTGTTATATAACCAAAACTCCTGGTGCCAACGAACCCCACTTGTTCCAAGTCAGCTTAATTTTCGGATCAACATTTGCGCAATTGTACAACATCGAATTGGAAGCACTGTACTTATGCATAGAGAACCAATGTCTAAACAATTTCTTCATGCGTTATTTCTCTTATTGCGTTGGCAAGCAGCGCGAACGATTGTTGGTTCATTTGGCCGTCTCGCAGGATAAACAACTTGGGCCGCTGGCGGCGCGCTGCGTGAGTGTCGATACGAGATGCCCGACGAGCACGCCGAGCAACAAGAAGCGCTGCGCATTCCGCACTCAGATCAAGACTGTTTGTTCGTCGTATATAGACTCATATGCAACACAACAACGCTCATCTTATTGTAGCTCCAGAGTAATCACATTATTTATTCACCATCGCGCGAGCGACTCACATCGATAAGTCAAACTCGTAGAAGAAAGACTCGGACATGTGAATCTCGATTTCGTTCTCTGATTATTTCTGTGTTTTCTTTCTAACCTTCAACGATTTCTGCAAAGCTTAACAACGCTTTTCCTTGTTTCAGGTGTACATTCATGTTTTGGACAAAAACGATAGTCCACCCTCCTTCGCTGATGAGACATTGACCTTCAGCGTGTCCGAGGATTTAGGGCAAGGATTCACAGTAGCGAGGATCCAGGCACGAGATCCGGACACAATTGGGAACTTGGAATACACTTTGGTGGCGCCAGCAAACCTCTCAGAATTTGCACTGGATCCGACCAGCGGGGTGTTGAGGTTGGCAGACACGCTGGATCGCGAAACCCGCGACTCGTACTCGCTGACGGTACGAGCCTCGGATGGTATCCAGCACACCGACGCGACCGTCACGGTGCTGGTGAGTATCGCAATCAGTATAATCTGTTCGAAGTTAGGGACATGGCAGCTAAGGTGTATCAATAACTCAACGATCGGCCGACAGCAACAGAGTGCTGGAACGCGAAGAGAACAACAGACAACCCATCTGTACCATCGGCGCTACAACTTCCGCATTACTCGATTCTATTCCTCGTTGTAATGCATCATCATTGAATGTCTGCAAACATACCGGGACATTTGCAAACAAAACTTTCCTCGTTTATATATCTTGTAGAATTTCTAAATTTATCTGCTTCTTGATAAGACGAGTAATTTACTTTAAATAGCCGCGAATGCTAAATTGATGTCGTTTCATTTCTAGAGGCAATTTCCAGCAATAACAATTTGAACATCCCGTGGAACACGCGGGGAGCAGACGCATCACGTCTTATCGGGAACTACTACGTTTGCGCAGTGTACACCGACCAAGTCAGTTAGTTAGAGCTCAAACCGTGCGTATGTAAACCGCAGCCTGGCGCGAGGAAGATAAGTGGCAGCAATTTCTGTATTTGACATGTGACAGGTGAAAAAATTACATCGTTTCATTAGCGGCCGGCAGCGCGGTCGCTCGCGCGCAGGAAGGGCAATACTCGTGATAGAAGCTGACCGAGCGGTAATGGCGTGCGTCGAATAATTTAAACATCGGATATTAAATAAGCAACTAACTTACCTACGGTTTGTTACTGGATGATGATCGTTGGTCACAGTCATAGTTACGAGGTAGTTACATTTTTGGATTTTTCCAAAACCGAGTGTTTCAGATTAATTAAGATTACCGCAATATTTAGAAGTTTCTGAATTTCTGACTAGTAAAGAAATAAAATTTCAGATTTGCAAATTTAGCATTTTAGGACAATTTTCATGAGGGAATTTTTAGGACATTTCATAGTTAGCAAATATTTATTTATTGAGTGTTTGAATGGTCCTGTATTGGAACCCAACTCGAAATGAAATATTTTCATCTCATTACTGGTGGCCAGTATAGCGATTCGCTATTAATTCGGTTTTATCTTAGCATATGTCTCCGATTAGAGCTGGTCCCCGTTTTCTAGGCTTTGGTAATCGTAAGCATACAAAAATTAATAGATAAAATCTTGTTTGCTTAATTTACGTCTATTAACTAAATATCGGAACCGACCAGTCTTCATCGGTCTCGCGCTTAATTCTTAATTCTTGCGGCAGCTCGATTTAGGCAATAACAAATGCCCCGGCGATTAGAAGATGAACCGCACGAAGAGGAGCGAAGAAGAAGAAGAAAACCGGATTCAACATGTTACGGCTGCTGTGTGTCTATTATGAATGTTCGAGCATATCGATGATGTGTGCCTAATGTATGTACGATCCGCGCATGTTACAGGTGACAGACACGAACGACAATCCACCTGCTTTCCTGGAGAGCGCCTACTCGTTTGACGTGCCCGAAGATGCTCCTCGAGGATACCGCGTCGGCAGGATCCAAGCAGACGACCAGGATATCGGTGCCAATGCTCAATTGACCTACACCGTTATCAGCGATTGGGCCAACGACGTCTTCTCGCTCAACCCCCAGACTGGGGTTTTCACTCTAACAGCGAAACTTGACTACGAAGAGGTGAGTTTTGAGTTATGATAAGTTATAAGTCAGCGCCCATAAAAAATGAGTAATTGAAAATGAAATTGTATTGACTATAAAATCATCGGGCATTATCAGTATTTTAGCGTTGGACAGTTAGCTGGTCGTTAACTTGTTTGTCGAGTCGTTAATTGTTGGCAGTCGGCTGCAACTCCTCGCGGCCGAGCGAGGCGACGTTGGCAGGCACATCATCTGACAAAAACTAGAGAGACGGCAAAGCGACAGTTCCGCTAAATGCGCTCGCCTCGCGTACAGAACACGCCGGACGACTTTTTGTCATTCGTGCGTTTCAAAGAAGCGCACCACGAGCGAAGAAATAATAAAAATAAAGGCGATGCAAACGCACGAGAGGGAGCACGAAAGATGCTGGGATGCCATGCAAAAAAAAAGGAATGAACGGACACTACATTCGTTTATTCAATTCACCAATAGTTGAGCCGAGTTTAAAATTCCTGGCTAAACACACCACGCACCAGGCAGAAAAAAAAGGACAACCAAAAGAGAATGAAATCGTCTCTTGCCAAACATAATGCTGAATGTTTAAACGATTAACACGCTCGCGCGCCGATGAGGGCCTGATATCACTTAAGTCGATGAAGAGAATAATGTGAATAACATGGTAGAATAAAGTTTTATTGTTTTAGAAAGCGGGAATGAACATTCACGTGTTTTTCATGACAAGAAAAACGAAGAGGACAACTCGAAAAAGTCCTCGCTCGAAATTATGGCTGTTTCACTTATTTATTCTCGAATTAAAGAAAGAAAGTACGGGTGTCTCGATAATATTTTTATCGCGACAAACAATAAAATGAAACCGAAAGCAAACAAGAAATTGTAGCAAGGCAGATAATTGAATTGTCGATTTTTTGCTGCCACATCGCGATTACAATGCATCCCGCACAACGAAATACTTACTTACTCTCCCAGCATCTATCCGTGCAATTTTATGTTCATACTCGATCGTGATTACTGCGCAGCTCAGCTTACTACTCATTGCACGGTTCGGCTTAATCGACATTGCGTTCACATATTGTCATTCGGGCGCAATTGCAATTGCAACCCATATGTGCACGCACATATGCAAAAACCTGTTCCAGGCTCCCGAAGACGTCGCGATTTTTTAAATAAATATTTTATACTTCTTTTCGATAAGTACTAGAATCCTGCGCAATGCTCACTCGAGCTGAGCTGTCTTGTTGCGGGCATTATGGCAAAAACGTTTGTTAATAGGCATCGCGCGAAGAATGTGAGAGAGTCGCGTTCACATGAAAAACGCGATCGCGCGCGTATATCAATCGCGAGATGATGCGCACAGAATTTTGCGAAATGAAATGCGCACTAGCACTTAAGTGCTTACTAGCTATGTGTGTTTGTGCGCACTTGCTGACTGAACTCTTAACGCATGCGTATGTGACGCGTCGCGTGTTTTCTTTGACGCTCTCGGGAATCGTCCTTGTCTGCATGAAAAACCAATATCTGTGTTGAAAAACTCGTTAGAACTGCTCGTAAATAATTTTAATTCATAAATATCTTCGCGTCGCAAGAGACGATATGTATATGTATAAATATTATATTCTTTGTTTGTCTAGGCCTGTCCGATTGCAAGATAAATGGTATAAATGTGTATAATTGAATAATATATTACCCGATTGTCGTTTCCAATGTACCTTTATATGGCTCGATAGTTTGAGCAACATTTTATTTTATTTAATATACGTGCCGTGCCTTTAGCCAAAGCCTCATCTTCGTTTATTTATTATGCGCCTAATGTTTCCGATCGAGTTCATGATTATCTTCATTTATTGCAAATTCTTATAAGACCCATTTGCTCCAGCTATGAAATTATCGATGTTTGACAGACATCCGGTCAAGTTTGACAGCTGTCAAGTGAATTTGTTTCCTCCAGGCGCCATCTCTCGATGGAACAAAAAGATTTAAGTTGTAAAACTTTTGAATTTATTTTCGCAGGTACAACATTACATACTGGTGGTACAAGCACAAGATGCGGGCCAACCTGTGCTCTCCAGTACTTTGACGGTGTACTGTAACGTCCTGGACCTAAATGACAACGCGCCAATGTTCGATCCGATGTCCTACAGCAACGAGATCTTCGAGAATGTCTCCGTATCGACTTCGGTCCTCTCAGTGAGCGCTACCGACTTCGATTCCGGTGAGTAACTTCTTTCAGATCCCTTTTCAATTCGCAACCTTTTGACGATAAGAGTCCACGCAACGCGGAAACGAAACTCTACGCCAAAGTGGAATTAAGTCTCAACTCTGGAGTAGCGCAGTAATTATTTTAATTCAGACACCTCGCAGGTATTCATATGCACCGTTGCTGTGAGCGTCGCTGTCGACGAGTGCTTTTCTTTTATCTGAAATTTTATTTTTATATCTCCGGCGCGTAACTACGTAGAGCAATTTTACATTTATCACGGCTATAAAAAGCAATTTATCATACGGCGTGCATGTTCCTCGTAAATTTTTTACATTGCGCCCGAAAAACTTGAGATTTATATGGATTCGTTCTCATCTTTCTCGTTACCTTACAACTCGAATGAAATTTTCCCGTTTGTGATACCAAATTTTTTTCCTCCCGCCACACCGCTTTATTATTTTAATTGTTTTATTCATTTCGGGATTTTTATAAAGTCATAAACGAGGATTTTTATCGCTGACGCTCGCTCTTCAATCCTAACTAACAATTTATCGTTTGATTGCATTCGGATTCGTGTCATAATTAAGTATTCTTGTAAATCTATCACAGCTTTCACAATCGCGTTGCACGAAGTTGCATTTTTCAGCTTTATTTTCTTCTATGCTCGTCGTTGGCTTGGGCATGTACCGCATGTTTATTTCGGTAAAAAATCTACGACAATCCCAACTTTAAGTCAAGTCATGCGGAAAACCGAATGGTTTACAGACTTGTGCCGGGTGTACAGTTAGAATATTCGCGGAGGAAATTTAGCGCAGGCAGTAAGACGAAATTTAATTAGTTCCTGCAGCAATATTGTTCTGCCATTTCTGCTTGTGTTTGCTTGCGTGTGTGCTGTTATATATGCGAGATGTAAGTACACGGTCGTCACCTCGCGTCCTCTTTCGTTGTGCAAGACAACAAAATAGCAGCCATGAAACTACAAAGCTCTCGATCATTCGTTCATAAGCCAGAGCCAGTCCTTTTGCTCGTGGGAGGATGCATTTCGCGAGAGAACGTAAATTAATGTATTTTCCGGCTAATTTTTCCACGTGTCTCATATAGCCAGCAACCATGTTTATCCGCAACAAATTTAAACTGACCTTTACTTACATCTTCCTATGAGAAATATTATTATATTATTCAAAGAATTTATTTATATTATTATTTAACAGGTTTGAATGGCAAAATCCAGTATGCCATTACTTCAGGAGACGACTTTGGAGATTTTGGCATCTCGGAAAATGGCACTGTGTACACAATTAATGAATTGGACAGGGAAACAAGAGGAGTATACAACTTAATGATAACAGCTACAGATAGTGCGCAACATCCTGAAAAACAACTCTCGTCCAGTGTACAAGTACGTAAATTCTCTTTAATTGAAAAGCTAATTTCTTTTTTTTATTTATAAATTATATCCTTTGTTTTAGGCTACAATAATAATAAAAGATGTTAACGACATGGCACCTGAGTTTATAACTGGAAACGAAACATCCATAGCGGAAAATGTCCCATTGAACACAGTCGTAACTGCAATCAAAGCCATTGATAAAGATGAAGGACGTAACGGCTATATTGAATACTACCTGCTAAATGATGTCGAAACAACGAACGACGCACAAGAAGCATTTTCTTTGGGAGCTGTGGATGGTTTACTTCGTGTTGCTGGTCGCATTGATCGCGAACGTCGAAGTCGTTATACTTTACACGTAGTAGCCAAAGACAGAGGGGATCCTTCTAGAATAACCACTACTGAATTAATTGTTAACGTATTAGATGAAAATGATAACAGTCCAGTGTTTGATCCCAAGCAGTATAGCGCTACGATTGCTGAAAATGCTTCAATTGGTGCTAGCGTCCTAAGTGTCTCTGCCAGTGATATGGATGATGGACTAAACAGCAGAATTCGATTTTCAATCATCAATGGAGACAAAAACCGGGATTTTTCCATTGCAGAAGACACAGGCATTATAAGAGTAGCGAAAAACTTAAATTACGAAAGGAAATCCAGATATACCCTAACATTGAAAGCAGAAGATTGTGCAGGGGATTTGGAAGGGGGCATCTCACGTTCTGACCTTGCCCAAGTTTCCATCGTAGTATCAGATATTAACGACAATCCACCCACTTTCCTTGACTCTCCCTATCTAGCTTATGTCACCGAGAATGTTCTGCCACCCAATGGAGGCTACGTGATAACAGTGCAAGCTTTCGATGCTGACACACCGCCCTTCAATTCGCTCGTGCGCTACTTTATCAAAGAAGGCGACACTGACATCTTCCGCATCAACGCTTCCACAGGGGAGTTGTCGCTGCTTCGAGCGCTAGACCGCGAGATGCAACCGGAGTACTCATTGTCGCTAGTCGCTATGGATACAGGTGAGATTGCGAGCCACATTGGTTTCGTCGAAATTAACGAATGTAGATAAACCCCACATGGGTGCATCGGAATGCGTCGCTAATGAGCGTCATTGGGTTGGATTTATCTGCGCGTTGATAGGTTGATATTTTATGTTGGTTTTTAATGCACACAATAAAGTACGATAAGCGCGCGCCGGCCAAGAGAAGAGCGCATAAAGCAAACGCGACTTAAATCACATGCTCACTCAACATGTCTACTCACCATTCGGAGATTTACGAAATGCAAAGGCGAAATAAATGATCATCTGTCTGTAATTTTAGATTACACTTTTGGTTACGCCAGGATGCCGCAAACTTCCACAGCTACAACCTTTTTAGTATTTTACACTTAATGCTTACACATGCTTATCGTGTCGTATGTTAACGTGCATTACAAACCGTAATGTATTTGTCCAAGTAAAACTACCGGAACGCTTAGAATTCATGCCCTTAGCACTTTGTTAAAGTTTAATTTAGCGAAAAGTCACGATAGTCAAAATAGACTCGGGTTTTAAAATTGAGGGATTAAAATCTTCTAAATTTACGTAACAAGAACCCATTTTAAATATTTGTTGTATTCTTTCAGGTTCACCACCATTAACCGGAACTGGTACAGTCAAAATCATAGTTCAAGATGTCAACGACAACACTCCTGAATTCAAACGACAGTCTTATCGTGCCACAATTCGCGAAAATAGTGCAATCGGTTCTTTAGTTCTTACACCAACAGCAACAGACAAAGATATTGGACTCAATGCAAAGTTACGCTACAGTCTATTGGGAGACAAAGTGGATCGTTTTAAAATCAATCAAGAAACAGGCCAGATTACAACAAATACCAAACTTGATCGTGAGGAAGAAGACTTTTATCACTTCACTCTAATGGCACAGGATGGATCTACTACTGAACCTCGTGCAGTAGCTGTGAATTTGACTATAATCGTAGAGGATGAAAACGATAATGCACCAACATTCTCATCCAGTAGTTATCATGTTTATATTTCGGACGAGACGAGCAGTGGACAATTCGTTTTTGGTGCTAAAGCAGTTGATTTAGATAAAGGCGAAAATAGTAAAATCACGTATCTCATCATGGGAGAACATACAAACATATTTGAGATTAATCCGAAAACTGGTGTAATTAAAGCAAAGACTGCTTTAGCTAAAACTGGAAGAGATAGTTTTGCAATTGAAATCGAAGCAATTGATAATGGTTTACAGAAGAAATCAGCAAGGACTATGCTCAATGTATATTTGAAACAATCAAAATTATTCCCAACTTTTGCTGCTTTGACCCAAACTGAATTCACATTGATGGAAAACGTTGAAGAAGGTAGAGCAATAACAAGATTAAGAGCAACATCAAATAAGAAAGGATCTGCGGGGATTATAAGATATGACATCGCTGGAGGTAATATTGGAGATGCTTTGCAAATTGATAAAGTTACAGGAGAAGTTCAAGTCGCAGCCACTGGTTTGGATTATGAAATAACATCAATGTATGAGGTGTGGTTTGAGGCTAGAGATTCAGATGAACCACCTCTGAGAAGTGTCATTCAATTAACGATTAATGTTACTGATGCCAATGACAATGCTCCTGTTATGACAAAACCTTTATATAATGCGACAGTTCTTGAGGAGGAAACGCCACCTTTGTTAGTAGTTAAAGTGTCGGCTGTTGATGTAGATTCCGGCAAAAATGGTGAAGTGTTATATAAACTCATTGACGATTTTGATGGAACTTTTGAAATTGACGAAGAAAGTGGAGAAGTGTATACTAATACCAAGTTAGATCGTGAAGAAACACCAAATTATGAGTTGATTGTTGAAGCTACAGATCAAGGTAACCCACAGTTATCAGGATCAGCAACTGTTTTGATTAACGTACTTGACAAGAATGATAATCCTCCTCGGTTTACCAGACTGTTCAGTGTGAATGTTACCGAAAATGCTGAAATTGGTTCATTTGTTATCAAAGTGACTAGTTCAGATCAAGATTCTGGTGATAATGCCAATGCCACGTATAGTTTTACTGAAAATCCCGGTAGTAAATTCAAAATTGATCCTACTAGTGGCAACGTTACTGTAGTTGGAATGCTAGATAGAGAACAACAAGACGAATATATTCTTAAAATTTCTGCGGTGGACAGTGCTTGGCGAGCAGAAACTCCGTTGACTATAACAATCCAAGATCAAAATGATAATGCCCCAGAATTTGAACACTCTTACTACAGTTTTAATTTTCCTGAATTACAAAGAAACATCGTGTTTGTTGGTCAAGTATCAGCTACTGATCGTGACAAGCAAGGCCCAAATTCCGTTATTAGTTATTCTCTTCAACAACCATCTGATCTCTTTAGTGTAGATCCTGCTTCTGGAGAAATATTCAGCAAGAAATCTTTAAAATACAAACATGCACAATTCGAACCTTCTCCTGAAAATATTTACACATTGACTGTGCTTGCCACTGATAATGGTAAGCCACCAATGAGTTCTGAGTGTTTAGTAACTATAAACGTAGTTGATGCTAATAACAATTCTCCACGATTCAAACAAAGAAGTTATCTTACATCAGTTCCTCAAGATGTAATTACAAATCAGAAACTTATCCAAATTGTAGCTGCAGACGATCAAGATTTTGGAATTAATTCCGAAGTATTGTACAACATTGTGGGTGGTAATGGCAGCGATGTATTCCAAATTGATAGAAATACTGGATGGATATCACTGAAACAAATGGTTCAAGGTGTGGGCAATTCCTATAAAGTTATTGTGCGTGCTACTGATAAAGGCATTCCACCACAACAAGATGAAATTCCTGTTACGCTTGTCATTGCTGGCGATAATAATCATGCACCTGTATTTACTGCCTTACGTTATCAAGTTATTGTGCCTGAAAATGAACCTCTTGATTCTACAATTCTAACAGTTAGTGCAGTCGATGCAGATGAAGGACCCAATGGAATAATTAGGTATGAAATATCTGGTGGAAATTACAATTCAGAATTTGGTGTAGATCCACAAACTGGTGCTGTGACCATTCTAAAACCTTTGGATTATGACACTGTCCAAGAATATCATATCAATATTACTGCAGTTGATTTAGGTTTCATTTCTAAGAAAGCAACTGCAATGTTAACAATCACATTAACTGATATCAATGACAACGCTCCTGTGTTTAATCAAACTACTTATGAAGGATATATAGCTGAAAATCTTCCACCTCGTAGCTTCGTATATCAAGTTAAAGCGACGGACATCGATTCGCCAAAGAACGCAATTATTTTCTATTCCATCTCAGGTGGTACTGGCATGAATGTGCTCGATATAGATACTAAAACAGGAGTAATTACTACAAAAAGCAGCTTTGATTATGAGGACGTTAGACTGTACACATTAAACATTGTTGCATCCAATCCCGATTCCACAATGTCATCATCAACAACACTAAAAGTCCATGTAACTGGTGTGAATGAATTTTATCCACGTTTTCTCCAATCAGTGTTTCACTTCGACGTTTCTGAATCTACAGATGTTGGTACTTCTATTGGTCGCATTCAAGCCTCTGATCAAGATGCTGGAGAAGACGGCAAGGTTTATTATCATTTTGTTGGATCATCAAACGATCGAGGTTTTGCTATAAATCCAGTTTCAGGCATCATAACAGTGTCTAGAAATTTAGATCGTGAAACACAAAGCCGGGTGGTACTAACTGTACTAGCTAAAAATGCTGGGGGCATTAGGGGTAATGACACTGACGAAGCACAAGTAATTGTATCCATACAAGATGGCAACGATCCTCCAGAATTTATCAAAAGTTTATATGAAGCTCAAATATCTGAAGGTGTCCCAATTGGTTCAAAAGTCATCAGCGTCAAAGCT
>JASKGN010033485.1:0-10331 GCA_030556245.1 Falagria sp. GC000072 | reverse complement strand
TGAAATGAGATAGCTGTTGAGATCATAAAACATGTTTTGTTTTAAAAGGCATTTTTTTATGTTATTAAGATGATTACCTTTTAACTTGAGAACTAAGTATCCGCTGTTAAGACCATATAGGAATGTAGGGTCAATATAGGAATGAGAGTTGAAGGTAGCTGACCAAGAGTTTTGTAGCTCATGGAAAACTTTGGAGCAAGCGTTAACGGCCCTTGTATATCATCGAACAGATACGGAAAAATAGTTTATAATGACAAGGATATAAAACTCCCAGGATAAACCTAACTACGACTCAGGGAAACCTATAAAACTACAATTTAGCTAATGTGTTTCCAGGCTTGCAGCTGGAGGTGCATGTACACTGCACAACTACATTTATATCCACTTTGGTCAGATAAATAAATACACTTCGTGAAAGACACTAAAACTGGGTGTACGAAAGCAACAAATAAACAAAAGTACATTTAGCTAACTTAAACCAATGAACTTTAACTGTAAATAAAAGTCTATATCCATTTTCTGTCGATACTTAAATTGATTTTTCCATTTTCTTTAAAACAAATTAAAATTCAATCAAATAAATATTATTAGGGACTAAAATTCGATAAACCAATACAGCTATCATAACAATGGAGATTAACGTTCTCTCTGTAGCAAGAGATGAAACAGGATGAATCCACACGCATGTTGAAACCAGATCAGTTTACACCGGAGGTACACAGTATAAATCTCCCATATGTCATATCACTCTATAATCAGGGCCAACACTTCAATAATGTAATTCAATTTTAAGTAAATGGCAATGCATGCACCTCGTATGCATATATTAGTAATAAATAACTACGTGTCAGTACTGATCATGGATGATAACTATATGTGGTACTAGTACTCAAACATCCTGCTTATAAAATATTTTTATCTCCAATAAAAATTTAAAAAATAAATTTTTAGTAGCTAAAGAATTTTATAAGTCAATAAAACTAATAAAGAGTTTACAACGTGCGTGTGATAAACAAAGGGTTTCCTAATAATCGTTTAAACCTTGCTCATTTCAAAAGAGTGAGACTCAAACGCGCAATGCCCGTAACGAACGAAATGGAATTGAACTTATGTGCGTTCCCTTGTTAAAGCAATCAACCAAATCGAATTATGTGGAATTAATGTAATTGCACGCGCGGCACCAGGACGCCACATCCCCTATTTATATTTTTGGCCGTTGCTTCTCACCCTTCGTACCTCCAAAAAAAAATGATGGACAGGTTAACACCGTGTTTTATGTTAATTCCCCACTAATCATTTCACTTGACATTAATTTGAAAAATTGGACATTTCAATCTGAATGTAGAAAGTTAAGGAACTTGCTGAAATTAAAAACTTTGAAGTTGAAGAGGTTCTAAGAAGTTAAAAAGTTACGCAAAGAGGAAACTAAAAAGGTGAAGACAAACGAATATACACAAGTAGTGTGAGAGTTCTCTGATCAAATAGTTTCATCGAAAGGTGTAGGAACTGACGTCACATCCTTTACGATGCCGAGAAGATCATGGCGCACGGATGGAGCGATCTTTGACAAACGATTTGTACCAGGATAGCGTTTACAAGACGCTTTTTCATGCCGTTGTTCGAGAGAAATAAGAGGAATGAAGAACTTGGACAGAGAAATTTTCACTGGTCTTAATAGCGACGGATTTATCGCCTATCCTCAAAGCATGCGCGGATGGAACGTTTATTTTGTTTGCGGGCATGCCATTGATCTAATCGCACAAGGATTTAATTAGTACCTCATAATCATAATAATAACAATATTCCAATGGGTTGCATAATAAATTTTCAGCTCTTTGATTTTCATATTAATTTGTTTTCTTTGAAATTTTCTTTGTATCATACGGAGTTACCAACTGTAAAATTGGAAAGACCCGGGCAGTGCCCGGAACTTTGCTGCCTTTAAGGAGCTTATTTTGAGCTAAATTTTTAATGTCTAACTTCTGGGCACTAATGATTACCTTATATTTCGTTTTGTTTGTATTTTATAGAATAAAATGGAAATAAAATAAAATGATGAATTAAAATTGTTTAAATATGCAATAACGTCATTTGTATTTGAAGATTGATGATTGTCAACTCTTAAATAATAAACGCAAATCATTATAAATATTTCCCCATAAAAGCTACCATTACACATTTAATGTATTTTATGATATTCAACACTTTTTATATTGTGGTTACACAATTTAAAATTGTTCTGTGTTTGTTACCATTATGGAAATCATTTCTCTTTATTATCAATAACTTGCTATTACATATTATGGAATGGAAATTTTAGATAGTTTTCCACATAGTGAATATTTCCCATACATGACCATTTCCTAAATTGCTACATTTACTTTTATTGTAGCAATTCATAAGAAACAGTTATAAAACTGAAAATTAAATGACTCTATCATAATGACTCATAATATTTGTTTGATACAAACTTCCAATAGAAAATTGCTATTCTGAAACTTTGTGATAATTTGATAATTCTAGGTATATCTAATAAATTTGAATAATTTATACAATTTCCAACATACATATTTAGTTTGAAATTAAATAATTAATTAATTTTGCTTCACTTGCAATTGAATAAGTGTTTTGTATAAATAAATAATTAATGCAAGTTTGTATATCAGGATTTCTTATACTTATGTCATGTTCTCACGCCATTACGCAAAATACAAACGACTTTTAACTTCTTCTGCATTCGTATATTTATAATATTTAGGTATCCACGCCGTTTTGTAATTCGTGCGCATGAATTATTAATACCATAGAAGAGAGAGCTCAAGCTAAAAAGTGATATTAGCATATCTTAGCGCCACGCCATGTGCTGTGCCATCATGGCGACTAACTAACGATCCCGAGAAAAATAAGACTAGAACAACACTCCTTGCTGCGTTTCACACTTTTCCATATTCAAAAGTCTTTCCAACCGTTCTACTAAACTCAAAGTGATTTGTTTAAATTGTGCAATCGTATACATTGCCTATCACTAATTTTTAACACTTTGCAGACTAACATAAATAAAAAATTTATCAGTTAATCAAAATCTATCAAAAGCAGATGCTTATAGTTGTGCATTGGGATCGATTCGATTTTTCTTTCGCTTATTGCCGAATTGGTCCTCATTAATTTTCATTCCGTCATACGAAAGTGGAAGCCGTGGAAGCATATTACATTGGCAATAAATCAACGATCGGCGTGAGTATACTCACGCACATGGTCAAGCCGGAGGAAATTAATAATAAAAATAATCGTAATCATATTATAGCTTAATGATTTATGTAAATCGCGAGCGCTCCTGAAGTAAACAAATGCTCGATCGGTTAATCGCGTTAATGCTTCCTGGTTGCTTTCGTAACACGGTAGTAGCAGTGAATCTGTGCTTACTTCAAAATGAAGGATTAATCTTCCAAAGTTTAAAGGATTTATATATCCATTTAAATATTTAATACACTGACGATTTATGTCATAACTATATATTAAAATTTAAATAGAATTTTTTTTCGCTGTAATTTAAAATTGTTATTCGTGTAGGAGGCAAACTTGATTCAAGTTTCTTGCATATTCGTAAGACAAGCCAAAGTTTGTGTACTTGTAAGCAAATTAATTAAATGAAATATTCAAAGATGTATAAAGCTGCTAAATTAATTCTGTCTGTGCGGAGTGTTAGTTGCAGGCGCTTTTTCCTAGTTATCCGACGCGACGAAATGAAAAGTTATGGTTGGCTGTTCTTCGTATTCAGTTTCTCTGAAGACGTTTCAAGTGTGCTAAACTCCCATGATTTTGATACATTTTCGTCATATATATTCATGATTCGAGCTAAATTTATAAAAAACTCTAAAAAAGAAAATTCCTTTTCCATCAAATACGTGGTAAGTAACTGAGTAACCAAGTTAGACATTGCTTAAGGTTTTACTCCATTACAATATAAAATAATGTAGACATTAATGTTAGGATTATATTCATCATGAAGCTGTCGTGTCGGATATCAATTAAATGTTGAATGCTTTTCTCTACTCACTCATTATATCCACAAACATGCACCAAACTATAAACTATCTACATAACTACTATAACTAGGCACTACCACTGTAGTTATATCTAGACCCAGAAACCTATAATAGAAATTAAATTATTGTTTCATGTGGCTAATTACATATTTTGCGTTCGTAGAGCGCTGGACGAAAATTTTTCAATTAGAGATATATCCATCTTGATATGCAATTTGTGAACGACACCAACGCATGTGACATAACCGCGTGATTAAACCACATTAACAGGGATATCATTACAAAACTAAGCGAACATTTCGGGACTAAGTATTCCTTTTAGTTTTCCGAAATTTTCTTAAAGCATTATAAAACATTTTCCTATCTGATAAGCTTGATAAATTTAATTCATGCTTGTAGTGTCCTCAGGCTTTCCATTTTTTCTAAATAAGTCCTACAGAAGATTTATTTGGTTCTCGGACAGCCCTTTCAAAAGAATTTAGAAAACAATGTTTTGCATGATAAAAAACGTAATAAATTAAAGCTAAAAATAAAATTAGAAAAAGCGAAACTGGTTAATTTTTAATCAAGTATGTAACTAAATATTAATTCGAACCAATGTAAAGAGTTTACCTTGGTTTACTCGAAAAGAAGTGGTTTCATATTGCTAGCTAACTCGTCGTTAAGTTTCTTTAGTTTTTAGTTCACGTTTTACTTTTCTTTTGTTGTTTTTTTTATTAATTAATACGTGCACGTTGTTTTCTCTTCTTCTTCTTTTCCACCTACTTCAAGCTATTCTTATCGTATATGTGACCAGCACCCTATGGACGGGTGCACGTATGTTGAGTTTTTTACTCGCATTCGTCGGCATCCACCGGAGCCCGGAGTGCATTACCATACTTATCTAGATCGCGCGCGAGTTGGCTATGAAAAGTGTGCGTATTCTGCGACGCATTTGAATATTTAAAAGAAGCGCATACAGAAATACTTGTAACTACATGATACTGTACATAACAAGAGAGATATTGAAAACCTTTTAGTTTAAAAATAGAAACATTAGGTATTACTATATTATTACCATTATTTTTATGATATATTATTTTCTAGTAAAATATTAAGAGCTAAACTTTTTTCTTGAAATATTTCTCAAGAAATTTTAGGTATTGTACTGTATCAAGTTTTCTTTGACTTGTTTAGTAGTTATATAACAGTGGCAATGGTGTGTGTTACTGGTTGGATTTGCAATGCACTCTAGAAAAATTTAATTTTCCATCGGAGTTCATAATTACTGATGATTATCAACTATACGAGCGTAAGTACATACACATACCACATCTATACTAACAAACCCAAGTAATATTTTCTGCAACCTAAGCCGGAAGCACAACAAAACTACAAAAACTAACAATTTTTTAACGAAATAATGAAAATCATTATTTTCTTCTATATTACTATTTTTAGCAACCTCTAGATATATTCTTTAGAGAAACTTAAGACGACTTAAATCAATCGTTTGAATTTACATTAACCGCTACTCGAAACATTGCTGCCAACATTAATGTGCCACTAGTGTTGGTTGTACTAGGTGGTTCATGGCGTTGAGTGGGCTTTTTTAAACATGATAAATGCGGCAGTAAAAACCTATATCATCCTAATAAATTAAGCAAACAAATAGGCATTATCATAAATTATCATTTAAATGCAATGCTGGCTGGCATTGGTGCACAGTTCTTAAACTGAGGTGAACCAAGGTATCTACTCGCATTGTGTAATTAAATCAATCTTGATTGCAACTCTGTGTCTTTGCTTGTTGTAGTAAACATTTTCCTTATAAATTCATGGCAATTGCATTTTTATGCTCAGCACTAAAGTTAACAATGCAATTTAACTTTTATTATCTTGAAGAATGTTGTAATTTTAAATATTATTAAATAACAACTATAGCCAATTAGATTGATAGCTTTCCTAGACATGCTTCTAATGATTAAATTAATATAAAAATGTCTTTACATGGTACTTAGTGTCCTTTAGGATATTAAACTAATCAATCAATTGTTAAAAGACCATATTAGTCTTGTTTGCGAGGTCTCGCCGCTGTCAGACTTCGTATAATTGAAGCTAAATTATAAAAAAAATCATTGAACAATCGATGTCTTTATAATGACCTGTAGACTATTATGTTATTAATAATAACATAGTCAATCCTAATAATAGTAATCATTTTCTGTGTAATATAATTATTTTACAAATGACAATGTGGGATTTATAATTTTGTAATAAATAATAAATTGATAATTTTGGTTGAAGTACAAAAAAATGTTTTTCAATTGAAACGGTAAATAAATTGAGATATTAATATAAAACATATTTGTTATAGTAATATTAACCGGATATTAATTTTTAATTGCACAATCTATATACCAAAAGTTGATATCCTTTAGAGTATAAATTTATCAATTAAAACCACGATATCTACAAACATGGCTGAATACAAGCCTGAATATCATCAACATCTGGATATAATTAACTTAATTCAATAAATATCTTCATAGATTAAATACATTATGATGAATTGGCTCTAACCTAGAGTATAATTAATATTAACATGAATATTAACATAGCGTAATTATTAATATTACTAATTTCCCATAGATATATACTAATTATTTTTATTATACTATTTTCATTATTAATATCTTTTTCATTACTTGATAACCATATGTATTGCAAGTGTGTAAGATTACAGACAATATTAATCTGATAATTTGTCTAGCGTCCAATCTTAAGACGTGTTGAGAAATCATGCGACGCGTTACGGTTTGGCCAAAAGAGTGGAAATCACTCACATCCGGTCGTGAGTTGTGGCCTTCGCAGGCGAATTGGATTTTCGTGAGATGAACGTTACAGAATCAACAAGATGGAAACGACTACTAGCAACACAAGCCGTTACTCGTGGTAAGCTTGTAATTAATTATTTCTTGATGTGATACAAATTTATTAGTTACAGCTTCAACATTACAAAATCCGCGATGTATGGAGAAGATGGCGGCCGAGGCGAAATGATAAGTATTGCGCAATGAAATGCAATTTTGAACTTACCTTCATCAAAAGGGGTTGATGATATTCCAATATATTGCTGACAACCATATCCATATTCACTAACCATCACAAATTCACTAACACACAATAAAAGTTATGAAATTTTAATAATTTCGCGACGACAACGCGACGAACTCAACCGTAACGCGACTTCTTTTGCACTGGTATGCTAGTGGTTTCGACAGTGCTACAGGTTTTGTTATCTCTTAAGTCTGAATAACAAACAACTCGCAGCGTTACCATTGCAAATCAAAACATTCAATGTACAAATTTTAAAATAAAATATTAAAGTAATTCATTAAACCCCTAATATTTGGGGATACCACATACATACATTCCCATCCCCCTAAGTAAAGTTAATGATATCACTAACCAAGAATATCACAACCACAACTTATTGATTTCCATTACAAGCTGTAACATTTCAACCATGAGGATATACAAAACCCAAGCGGACATTAAAGAGAAATTTACGAGGCGATGGTGTCAAACAGGGAGGACACAATAGAGGACAAAATGAAAAAGCTGACGGCATTTAGCTAAGGCCAAAGCGAAGCAATAAAGCCAACTAATAATCACCTCCTTCCATTTTCCGCGGTCGCGTCATGACTTCAACCCCCTTGAAGTCGCCAAGTGGTTGCGAATAATAGGCATATACGAAGCATAACCTTCAATCATCCGACTCCATCCACACAGCTTGCTATGCTTGAAACTTGAACATAATCGTGCGGACTAACTGCATGCATTGCACTTCGGCATTGCTGTGAACTTGAGCCTTGCTTGCTTGTGGAGGATGATCAATACTTGTTAGTGCGCTGCGAGTTGGAAACACGTCGGTGGCGGCTGGGACGACCCCATCCGCAACCGGCCGGTGAACCGTAGACCTTGGTCCGGCAAGTCATGCCGATTACTCGAAACGTCTTTTAGCCCAAAACAAACAAAAAGCTGATGTTCTCTTGCGAACTTTAGAAATACTTTAAGTCTAACTAGAAATATACTTGACAGTAATTTATGATTAAATTATTTGTTTGTAATTACAAATTATACATCGAAAGTTCAGAGAGTTTCATAATAACACCAGCATTCATTGTTAAATACGCGTCAGGATTCATACTAATCATTATACACCTACGACTCATAAAGTCAGGTTGATTCTTGTAACCTCTGTGTAACCTTAAATTTAATCTATGCATGTACACCGCCTTCTTCTGACGAGAAAGGTGCAATTAAAGAATTACAAATTCAATTAGTCTGCCATAAGTTAGTATTATTTCTAGATTGCATTACATCCCGTTTTTATCTCACAGCCCGGACCGAATTCTCGGGTTTAAATTTAGTATCGCGCGTTAATCTACGTCGCCATTCGGGCGTTGAAAAGATGATGCAGGATTTTTAACGAGCGCAGTGATTTATCACATGGTAGCTTTTAATTTCCTGTCAATATGAATCCAAAGAAATTTCTACTTGGCTTCGTTAAAGAATTGGATTTTTGGTATAAAAGAAAAACTTTCAGATTGATTGAGATAAGTAAATCGTTTAATAATCACAGAGTGCCACTTGGCAAGCAAATAATTATTGAATAAATAGAAAATTGATGCTTTGGGATTAATATAATTATAGTCCATATAGTGATTGGCCAGATCGACATCAGAATTTACTCTAAGTACCTACTCTTTCAAAACGGAAACGATTAAAATTTGCGAGATTGATATGACGCGATGATACGATAGGTCGTGTGATTACATCATGTCTATAATTAATTTTGATGTTTTTATGGAATAATTTATATGTTTGAAATTTTATATTTCGAACACCCGATATTTATTTATTGCGTTGTTATATTTTAATTTTGTTCATAATGATGAAAACACAGCTGTTAAAATATGATTTGGTTTATTTATATTTATTTAGCGAGTTGATTAAATATGTTGGTCATATGAGGTCAATGAATTTGATAGATTAATATCAACCAGAAACTTCCAGCTTCAATTACACCATAAGCAAAAAAAAAACAAAACAAAAACTAAGAACAAACAATATTACAAGTAAAATAATTAAAAGCAACCCTCAATCGTAAATAATTCCATTAATTTTTATTTTATTTTATTTCATCCCATATTAGCGTGTTGTTGTCACGGTTTCGTGCCACCAGAACGCTTATCACATGCCGCTTCATGACGGCATTTTCAATATTTATAAGTGCTCATAACTCGAGGAGAAATTATTATTTTTTCTTCCTTCCCTATACCCAGAGTTGTCCACAGTTTATCCATTTTTGTTTTCATTTTTTTTTGTTCAAGCAAAGCATGATATAATGCATGTGTAGCGAAGAGTAAACCCCAAGCCGGAACAATAATAATTAGGGTAAAAAGTCATTATCTCCGAACGTCTCTGCAGGCCGGACGAGGACGACCCATAATGGACACAATGAGCTAGGTGTGTATGACGCGCCATGCCATGCCGCAAGCTCAAAGTTGAACGACGAGCATAATGCAGCCGATGAAGCGCGCTCTAATTAGAGAGCAACTAATGTTGTTTAAGCTCGAGCCTGGCCCCCTTGACGGCGGCAACCGTGATAGCAAGCAATAATAACTTCAAAACAGAGGAGAATACAAGAATACAATGCAATTGTATATAACAGAGTATGCAGTACGATTGTCGGCACTAATAATATAATAAATTGTTTCGCCAACCTTTTATAATAATAAGCGACGTATGAAACAGCGAGGAGTGGTCTGAGCATAAATATTTTTTAATAGTGCACGCTCCGATAAGTCGAGGTTACATATGGGAAGGCTTATGTTTTCCTAATATATCTTTTATCTGCAATAATTTTCTCCTTTTTTGGGCTTCGAAGGTGTTGCATTGCCTAAACTTGGAATAGTATCGATAGAGTTAATAAATGATCAAAGTTATGTACAAAACCAACTTCCAAATTGTACATACAAAATATTGTTCGTGTATATAGCAAGTAATCGAGAACATGGCTTGTTGCCGTTTATTTAAATTAGGCTGTGAACGCGAACGCGCGAGTTTGTTGTAATTTATTTTCATCAATTACCTTCTACGCTGAACTGAACTCAGCAACTATTGTTAATGTGCAGGCGTTGGCGGCAACAGTGGCGGCAAAAGCTTCTAGGAAGGTTAATGGAAATATATATAGCTATACTAGTTATAAGGGTTGCTTTTGATATACAAGGAAATTCT
>JASKGN010033467.1:0-13264 GCA_030556245.1 Falagria sp. GC000072 | reverse complement strand
CGAAAGATAATGCGAATATTTTAAAAATTTATTTACTGATATATTTATATTAATAAATAGACTCATTTTCTTACTTACAATTTTCAAAATTATTATTGGAATAATAACTATAAATTTTAAAAGTTAAAAATAAAGGAAAGGTGCAACGTAATGTAATAAACATTCAAATTGAGGGCTCTAAACTTTTGAAAAAGATAGTAGGTAAAAAAAAGCAACAGTGTTACTATAAGCAGAGGTGGATTCAGATTTGATGGGGCCTTAAGCAATTTAAAATATGGCGCCTTTCAAAAATATTATAAAAAGTTTACACACAAGTCTTAAAAAATAAGCAAGTAGAATTAGTTTGGGGCACTTAAAAAATTCGGAGGTTCTAAGCTACAACTTGTTTAGCTTCTAGGTAAATTCTACACTGACTATAAGTACAAGTATAAGAAACTCTTGACCGCTTTATGCTTCATTCATTGTCATTCAGTGATATCCCGAGAGGGTGGTATTAACTTTTGCGCCCGGCGCTTCCACTACCACACAAGATCATAAACTCGTTGTGTCTTCTGCCAAAGCAGTCCTTTTGCAAGAAAACAAGTAGACTCCAGAGACACTTTACAGATGAAGTTTCGTATTATATGCGGATGTTAAGAATGAAGAGATCCGGGTTAGCAACAACTTCCATGGCAACAGTTTCACTATAAACAAAGAGAAATGAGCAACAAGACGCAAGAAGTTTCAACAAAAAGAGCAGCAGTTTAGAACTTTATCATCTTTCAAAAGTTGGGAAAGATCGAGGAAGGAAAGCATTGATGTTTAAAGTTTCACCTTAAAAAATTATATTTTTAAAGTATAGATTGATTTAATTAACTTTCTAATTAGATGAAACAAAAACCAATTAAAATTTAAGTTTTATCAGAAAAAATAACGAAGGAGAAAAAGAAAAGGCAAAGAAGGAAGGAAAACGATTTAAGATTTTAATTTTTGAGAGAGGAAAAAAGAAACCCGATAAGAAACCACGAAATTTTTAATGAAAACGTCTCATTTACAAGAGGGCGGTCATTGTCCTTAGGGGGACTGTGCTAATGAGTAGACGAAAAAAGCATCGTATCGCACCAGATTGCCAATTAATATGCACCCTCAGTTGTATTCATCTCGATGCAAAACTAAGCTAAGCTAGACATTTACAAATTTTTTTTTTGTTTTACTAAGAAAGGAAAGGAAATAAAATAAATATGGATATTACAAATTTTTGATTAATACAGGGTGAATTTGTAAGTTTAAAATTTTTTTATTGAGAAATGTTGAACCAAAGAACAATCAAGAGAGAGAATTTTGCAGCTGTAAAAAAAAAAGACGTAATTATCACTATGCAACGTCACCCATTCTTAAGTATACAGAAGCGTGGTAAAAGAACACCCTCTCGCACTACCCTCGGTTGTAAACATGGGGAAAAGCTGATACAACCTATACAGCTGCGTCTCGTCTGGAACATTTTACGCGTCTAGCATCCTGAACTTTAATAGGATGCAAGCACAAGTGCAAGCATACGATCTTGAGATAAAACCAGGACATCATCCCTATAGTATCCAAGAACCAACCAACCAACCAACCCTCTTACTATTGTAAAGCATCGAAACTTTAGAATGTTGGGAAATTCTCTTTGCTTTCGCATACAGATTGCATGATTAGTTATTAATGAAAAGATTAAAAATCTTGTGCTAGGTGGTAATTAACAAATTTTTTAATTTTAATTTTTAAATTCTAAATTTTTAAAAATTGAAAAAAATGAATAAATTTATATTTGAATTGTTTTTTTTTGATGAACTTTGTCATTCAACCATCACCACCATACTGAAACTGAAGCAATTCAAGCGGAAATATTGCTTGCTTCAAAATGGCGAAGCTCACTTCCTGTCCGTTTCACTAGAGAATGCGAATCCAAACGCGGAAACTTGATGAGATACGTTCGACAGGCGGCGTCTTTGCCTTTAAACCTCGATGCATGTTCCATTATCCTGGATCCAATTCAATCCAACGACCAGCAGGGTGTATAGGTTCAGATCCTCTTACACATTCACATTTAGGGTCCTTACGTTTTCACATTTACGTCATCCACTTGGCTACTTAATGTTTTTTTTCCTTTAACACTTTAATGTTCTGTATATCCTAAATTTCAACAGGATCCTAAAAATAAATAGGAGAAAATAAAATTATTTTATTATCCTTTTAATATTAGAGTGAAAGTATTCGGTTTTCTCTTTCTTTCTTTTTTTTTTCTTTTTTCTTTCCTTTTTTTTTTCTTTTTTTTTTCCTTTTTTTCCTGTATGCGATAATATATTGGTTATGTCAATGTCATGCATCAAGTAAGCAAGGAAAACACACAGCTGAAGGAGACGTGAGGAGAAAAGGGTCGTGAAATTATCGTGTGGGAAAAGGGCGTTAAAGAATTGATAACGACAGCGCGACATGACAATTTATTGCTTTAAAATTAAATTTGTCTTTCGCATGTTTTACTTACTCTATCATAATATAGGAGATGCTAGGAAGGAAAGGAAAGAAGAACATTTCCTTTAAACTTAGTTAGATTATAATTTACTTTTTGCTTTATTAATTTTCGGCAAGAGTTTATATGAAAACTCATTTTAAAATTAGATTAACACTTGGATTTTAAAGGATTAGAAGGAGTTTCAAGTTTGTTTAGTGTTTGGAGATCATATATATTATGTTTAAATAAATTTATTTAGGAATTTATATAATTAATTAATTAACAATTTATTACAGTGTCTTTCAAGATTACTTTGATTTAAATATAAATTAGAATCTATTTTTGATATATTTTGTAAACTTATGAACAGAGCTGTACACGGTCCAGTAACTATGACGTAATTTTGACGTGAAACCAGTATGCGGCTGTCCCGACTATACTTTTCGCTGCTTATATGGTGTGATCCTCAATTTGATTTTAATACATAATTCAAAATTTTATTAATTATTAATACGAAAATTAGTACTTTTTAATTTTATTTTAATTTAATTTAACTTTTTGCAGTGGAAATTTAATTAAGAGACAAATTCAAGTTTAAATTTTAATTTTAATTTTAAAATGTCATTTGTACCAAATTAAGTTAAATAATTAAATTTATAATTAAAAACTCAACTTAATTAGGACGTTATTAATTTTTTAATTTTTACTAATTGTTACTTTATTATGTTTACTAGTTTATCATAAGTTTATGATACAAGTTGAAAACCTTTTCATTTCATTCACATTCAATTTCACTCTTAATTAATATCCACAATTATATTTAATTTAGGCATAATTCTCCATGCGATTAATATGCATACGCATCTCTTTCACTTATTCAAACTGTTTCTCTATTTCTTTCTCTATTTATAGCAGTACTTTTCTCTTCCTCTTTCTGTTTATGTTTCTGTGACATTCGTTCACCATTTATTTGTTTGTACCTGCAATTAGGACGAATTAAATTCAATTTGTAATCTTTCTGTGGTAAATTGTTACTTTGCTACATTGACATATATGTTTTTAGTTTCATATGTATTTATACAAAATATTAATACTTTATTAATTTTGATGCTAAAATTATTTCATATTTAATTATAACTTTAAAAATATTAAGAGAATAAAGAGAATTAAGAGAAAAGTTTGTTCTTTAATTTAATTTATCTAATGTAAAATACGAATAATAAGTAAGTAACTAAAACCACGTAGCATGCATGTTTAAAATAAGTAATTCACAAGAGATTTAAGGGGAGAAAGCTTTTTGTTGTAAATTACCTGTAACTTTGCTTTAAATGTTATTCCTTTTACTGAGGTAACATACAAGGTGATTCTTAAAAGTCGTAAGTCACGTGAATTTTTTATTATTGAATTTAGGGCCAAACATTAATAATAATATTTAATAAAAAAAAATGTATGGAAAATTATTTTTAACATTTTTTGTACATTATAATAAATTCTAGGGAATTTTAGGCAATTTAGTAATATTTTTTCATCAATGAATTCAAGTGACATTCAAAAAATAATGATGACTCTGTATAAATATATAAATATTTCTTTCATATTCCAAATTTTTTTTTTTTTTATAAAACTAGTAGTTTTATTTATATCTTCTAGTATTTCATTTCATGTACTTAACACTCCCCCACATTATTATGGTGACCTTTCTTTCCCCGGTTTTATTTTCGTTTTGTTTACATCTATCAACCACTTGACTTCACGATACCCCGGAAAACTTGTACAATTTTCATGTGTGTTTTGTTTCCCTTTCATTTCCTTCAAATATTAACAATGGAAGAAAATGTATGTTCGACGACATGCACCAGTTCCACGCGCAATAAATTCGATCGAATTAGTTCTGCGGACAGTTTTATGAGTATATGCATGTACGCACAAGCTATAACAATAAATAAATAAAATAACAACTTCACAACCACTACTTTTCCCTTAATAAATTTTAGTTTTTCTTGAGTCAAACAAAAAATATTTACAATTTTTTAAATTTTAATTACACAGCTTATTAGAAATTTAAATTAACTTGTTTTTGTTTTTGGTTATAACAACAGATTTCTCATGATTATTACCCTCATCCTTATCATTATCATTAGGTGAACTTAACCTAAACATGAATTCAGTTCTTGCATTTAATTAAACTAGCAATTAAATTTATCGGCGGGAGACGCTAAATTTAATTAACGTTTAATTGCAATTCTAGCGACACCCTAGACACCCCTAAACTTGTAAACTAGAAGATATGTTACTATAACGGGATTTTATATAGGTAATAAATAAGGAAATACATTTTATACTTGAGTAGAATTTAAATTATTGAAATCTAAACAAATGCAAAAATCTAAACAAATTTTGTGTGCTTGACGACATATTTTGATAAGAAAAAGAAAACAGAAGGCAAATGTAAATTGGGTCCTTATGTCCTGTCTGAAATAGCTTCTTAAATTGGTGTAAGAGAACATCTTGTTTTGTGTCCTTTCCACGCATCCTTGAGTCCTTTTAGACTTTCTCCAATTTTATTTCTTTTCTTCATTCAAAGTCTTTTATATAAAAAGGTAAAAAATAAGAAGGAGAAAGATATAAAAGGTATAGTTAGGGTTTAGGGTTGTAGAAAGTGGTTGGACTAGTGATACATCCTAGATTTAAGGATAGACAGGGATGCAATACACGTTAAAGTTCTTTCTTCAAGTGTCTGCAAAATTTTTCGCTATTTTTATATTTTTCCATCTTGTGCGTTTTTCCCTAGTGTGCACTTGCATTTCTTATTGTTATATATTATATCATGGTCAATTTTTCTCTTTTCTTTTTCTTTTTATTTTCTATCTTTATTTGGTTTGCATTTTCTGTTTTGTTTCTTTGGTAAATGGGGATAGAAAAGGCAAAATGTTATTTTTCGTTTTATATATTTTGTCAGAACCCTTATGAGTGGAATGGATAGGCTCAGATATAAAACATTCGGGGAAAACTTGAGAAAATGGGCTATAAATAAGTTCAACTAACTGGATAAATAAATATTGGCTATTTGTTTCTTTTTATAGGTTAAGAAATTTTTTTTTTTTTGCAAAATTTGACTTATTATAATTGAGGTATTTGTAAAAAAAAAAAAGTTGAAAAAATATCTTTTTGGTGATTGGCTTTATTATTGATCGGGAAGTTTAACTTCCGAGGACTATTTTAGAAAGTGGAAGTGTTACTTTCCAAGATGGCTGCTTATTAAGCCGAACGCCCACCTACTAAAGAGTGGAAGTTCTGAAAAAGCTTCATGGACAAAGAGTTTTTTTAAGGAAATAAAATTTTCTAACCTTCACGATTTATAACAAATTTTTATAAAATCAAAAATATCATCGAATTACCCGATTGTTTTTTTGTAAGTTTTGGTTCACAAAAAATTGCAGCAAATTGCTTCTTCTTTTCTTAAAATCCAAACACAAAGCTGTTTTGGAATGTCACTCTTGCTTTCTGATATTTTCCAAGTTTTTCCACGTTTTCAATTTTATTTCCAGCGTCTATTTTACATATGCCACTTTTACTTCCTCCTCTTTACTTTTTATCATCAACTCTGATGGGAGCAGTGGTGCATTTATAAATTTGAAATTCTCCATGGTGGAGACATTTCAGCCGCAATGGAATTTGCAAATGGAGGAAAATTGGAAGCTTGAAAATGCGCTCCTGATGTCAACGCATTGGGAATACAAAACGCAGTTTTTTCACTTCATAGATTCCATTTTTGGGAGATGCTTCACATAAATATTTAAGTTTCTTTTGTTGTGCGCAGTTTATATCTAAAATTTTGTGGGTGGTCGTTTTGTTACTGTCACATTTTATGGTTATTTTAACGTAAAGTGTTAGATTTATAAAAATATCGCATTTTTTTTTTAAATATCGCATTTTTTTGGTGAAAAAAATCCAATAAAAATGTTGTTTTATAATTTTCGCTGGTGATATAATTTAATTATTACGGGTGAAGGTTTTATGAGACATTTTATATTAAATCCTGATTGTAATTACAATTTTACGGTTTGTTTACTTCAGTTAAGCGACCACAGGCTATTATATATCAAATATTTCATTACGTAATGGGTAAGGGTAAGGTAATGACTTAAATTACACACAGTTTAATTTTAAATAGCGTTTAAAATTTTAAGATTTTTTAAAAAATGATTTAAAAAGATATAATCTTTTAGTAGAAGTAGAACCGTACGAACGGTAATGAGTTTTAAATTAGCAAAGATTAAAATTTAATTAGCGCTCTTCCATCATTTTACATCTCAATTTTTATCAGTTTTCCTCTTTTTCCTTCCATCCTTTTCATTTTTTTTATTTGTATCAATGCGAGATTCCAAAGCAAATTTTTCATTTCACCAAGAGTTGTTGGTTCGACGCAATCGGCGTTTGTATTAAATTACTTTGTGAAAACAACGCAAAATAAATTAAACTCCGAGTCTAAAATCAACAAAGAAGAAAAAGGATTAAAACGAAAAAAATATAAAAAATTTAAAAAAATTATTTCGTTTTTGCAATTTTCAAAAAATTTTATTATTCTTTCCCAATTTATTTTTAAAATTCGTTCTTTATTTCATTTCATTCCGCTTCTGAAAAAAAAATGCTCCTCTTGATTGCTTTCATCTTTTGTATAATTCACTTCTATCAAGTTTAGTCCTTGCAATTGTTCCGTTTCAGGCTTCTACATCTTTTCCTTTATTAAATAAAGCCTTTTGGGCGCCAGTACGAAATAAAACGCGACGCATACTTCAATTCCGCTTTGTTCTTCGCGATTTAGGTCGTTGCTGAAGAAAGAAAGAAAGAATCTTGAAGGATTTAGGCTGTTTACTCGAGTTCTCAAATGTTCTGTATGAGTATCATGCTTACTATCACGTTTGTTGTATGTTGTTACTCTTTCTTGTGCTTACTTGAACAGAGGGCAAGACGTGTGTGACAAAGTGATATCCTCAAGGCACAAACTTCTAACTTGGAAAGTTTGAGTTTGAAAGATAATGTATAAGAATTTCATATATGTGAAAAGGATGGTTTGGAGATAAGAAATTTAAAAAATGATAAATTTAATGATTTTAATTAAAATTGAAATTAAGATTTGAAAAAGTTAAGAACTAACTAGATCCTAATAAGGAGAAGAATATGATTTAAGTTTGAAAGATAATGTATAATACCCGCTCCACACTTTCGTCCGACTTTATGAAGCTAAGCGAGTGACACTACGCCCTACCTGCTCTATAGGGATGCGCATTGTAGTCAAGATGCAGATGTCAACCAGATGGTCTTTTTTTCATTTTTCAAGTCAGAAATGTTTAGGCGCTCGCAAAATTTAACGGGAATGTGGATGCCTGCTTCTTACGCGGATTTTTTTTCATATAACTTCGAACTTCGGTACTCGGGCGAGAATGTGGACTAGGCATAAGAATTTCATATATGTGAAAAGGATGCTTTGGAGATAAGAAATTTTAAATTTTTAAATTTAATGATATTAATTAAAATTGAAATTAAGATTTGAAAAAGTTAAGAACTAACTAGATCTTAATAAGGAGAAGAATATAATTTGAGTTTGAAAGATAATGTATAATACCCGCTCCACACTCTCGTCCGACTTCATGAAGCTAAGCGAGTGACGCTACGCACTACCTGCTCTATAGGGATGCTCATTGTAGTCAAGATGCAGATGTCAACCAGATGGTCTTTTTTTTTCATTTTTCAAGTCAGAAATGTTTAGGCGCTCGCAAAATTTAACGAGAATGTGGATGCCTGCCTCTTACTCGGATTTTTTTTCATATAACTTCGAACTTCGGTACTCGGGCGAGAATGTGGACCAGACATAAGAATTTCATATATGTGAAAAGGAAGCTTTGGAGATAAGAACTTTTTAAATTTTAAATTTAAGGTTATTTAAGCTATTAATTAAAATTTAAATTTAAATTTGAAGAAGTTAAGTACTAACTAGGTACATGTCTTAATAAGGAGAAGAATATAATAAAGCCAAGCAATAAATTTAGTCCTAACTAAGACTTCTTGAGTTCTACCCTTTTTTGGTCTTTACTTTAGTTTCTTTGCTTCTGTTGCTGGGTTTGAGTTGGAGTGTTTGAGTCTTTGCAGCTTCATAAGGAGCGGAAACTTGGAGGACATTCTATCACAACCGGACGTAGAATAGAACGTGCCATAACGACGAGGCTTAAGTAGGGACTTTACACAGAAAATTTAGTTTTAATTGTGAATTATTGTCTTTAATTTATGGAAGGGTTTTATGAAACTCTAAGTAATTTATTATACAGTGTGTTTGTTCTTTTAATCTTAAAATGTTTAAAACTCACAAGAAACAATTTCCTGTTTTGAATTAATAAGATAAAGATACTAATTTCCGGTTTTCGGTATGAGGATGTTTTATGTAGACTTAACTTTTAGGAATGTCATTTTCCTTTATTTCTCTTCTTCTTTTTCATTTTTTTTAGTTTGGTTTGGTTTAGGTACAAATCGATTTATGTAACCTACTACATATTTTCATTTTCTTTGGTTTTCCATTTGTAAGGATATAAAAGACTTAAGCACTTTACTAAAGCTGATGTTGACTTTCTGATAGATCCATTCGAATTTTCCAAAAAAGATTTTTCACAATTTTATTTGTGGTTTTCATTTTCTGTTTCAATTTATTCCCACCTGCGATATTTTTTTTTTCTACAAATTTCTTCAGTTTTATTTGCTTCATTATTGCATTTTCATCGTTATCTTTTTTCTTTCCCTTGACTGCTGATATCTTCTTCCTATAGGAATTTTCATGTAGGGAATAAAAGTATCTTTCGGGAAACAAAACGTGAAAATTCTAATAACATCCGGAACGAAGCAAAAAAAAACTGCAGGGAGAACGCAGGGAAAATTGAAGGTATCCAGAGAAAATGCCAACAAATGAAAACAAGAAAAGTAAAATAAAGTAAAACACAAATAAAATAAATGAAACGGGGCGACCAATAAAAAACGAAATCGTAAAGATGAAAAAAAAGCGAGGTGGTTTATTTGGATAATCGTAAATTTTTTAGGTTGTATCATTTCTTTTACGTGGGTGGGGTTATCCTGCACGGATTATGAACCTTATTTATTGTTATTATAATATATAAGTAGATAAACTCGTAAACATTATGAGTTATGAGTTTTTTACTATAAGAATATTTAATTTATCTCTGTTTTTCTTTTTGTTTTAGGTAAGTCCTTGAAATTTTATCCAGAGACATACTAAGTAAGTAGAAATTTAAAGCAAAAGAATTTTTCACTTACAGAAAATCATTTCTCATATTTCAACTTCCTCAATTTTAATCAATTCCTGATTGAAAAATGTTCCATTTACCTTAAACCTCATTCACTTCCCTTCTCCTCCAGCATTTCTCCATTTTGTTTTTTACTCTTCAATTTCTCCTCTCTACCTCAGCTCAAAAATAAAAGTGTAGGTGAAATAGCAAGCAATAAAAAATAGAATGAAGAAAATTCGTTCATTTGATGGTGCGCGCGTGCTCTTCGTACAGCTCTCCACCGATGGGGCTAATTGAGTGGCATTGTTAGCCTTCGACGTTGTAACCAACGAACGGGGGTTGCAACTCCAAGTGGTCTTGAACTAACTCACTCGACGTGTATGCTCTTCTCCAAAACTACAAAATCCTTCTACATTCTATATAATTATCTTACCTTCCAAGTTATCTACTTTCTAACCCTCTATTAAGGTTTCTGAAGGATTTAGAAAAATTTTTTACTACTAGTTTTCCCATTACTTTAGGGATGGTTTTCATGATGGTGTCGTAGGCGTGACAGACATTACAGGCGTGACAGGCATGAAATTTTCAACCAATAGGAAGCGAGCAATTTATTTATCCCTTTATCGTATTATATTTGAAAGTTTTACGGCTGTCACCCCTACGACGCCTTCATGAAAACGACCCTTAGTTTTTAAAATTTAGAAAATTTGTCATGAAATTTTTTTACTACTAGTTTTTCCATTACTTTAGTTTTCAAATAGATAGTAGTACCACACGTCAAACATCACTTTTTCTTGCATCCAATCTGTACCAGGTTTCTTCTACTCTCAACCCAGTCATGATTCACAATGGTTGTAGGAATTCTGTCCTTGCATAGACGCAAAAAGTGGTGAAAAGCGCGTCGCCCGACCGTGAAAAAGACAAAAACCTAGACTAGACGTCCTCCCAGACGCAGATAACAATTTGTCGGAAAGGCGAGGATTGTCGTAAGGACAAAGCCGTTATAGATTCCTTTCGGTAGAACAGAATCTATGCTCCTTTAGAGGAGAAGGATTCCTTTTCCTTGCAAAAGAGCGTCGGGGGAGCGTTGAACTCCACTGTGAAAAATTACTAAGAGGATGGAAATCTGCAAATCGTAGTTTTTGTTTCCATTTCTGTTTGTAAACATAAAAAAAATTGAAAAAACAAACAAAAGGAAACTGGTGTTTTGTTTTTCTTTTGTTTGGTAGTTAGGATTATTCTTCTTCTTCTTGGTTAGTGGTTGTATTGTTGGCGGATTAAATTTTAAGAAAACTAGAATGTCTGAAAATTTAAAAATTTTAACTTCCGGTTTGTTTCAAACCGAGAAATGTAAATATTTACTTAATTCTCTTGTGAATTTTGAATTATTCTTAAAGAAAAATGTACAGCATAACTTTCCCACGTAGTTTATGTAATTTGAATCGATAAAATTAATCTATACTTCGTTTTTAAACTAAGAGGAGTGAAACAAACATGGCGCACTTGTTACATCGCGTCTGATTGGCTAAAATAGAGACCGGAGACCATTTTAGCCAATCAGACGCGATGTAACAAGTGCGCCATGTTTGTTTTACTCCTCTTAGTTTAAAAACGAAGTATAGTAAATACTCCAAACTACAACAACCAACAACAATAATAATTTATCAAGTTTACCACCAATATATTCACATAACTCACATATTTCCCCATTTACCTAGTCCTTAAAGTGACACACACGTTCTGGTTACATAGTTTTACATTGTTTTACACCAGTTTACATCTTTCCGGTTTCGGTGTAATAACTATCTCGTGTACTCACGCGAATGAACATTAACGTTACTCTTGCGGTGCGAAACCGGAAAAGATAACTAGAACTCTGGGTTGTGGCAGGAGCAGTTTTAAAAGTTAACTCTATGTGGTCGCTAAACGACCGACTATGTGAACCTTTTATCCTTACTGACATTATAAACTTTTTAGTCTATTGAAAAGTGAACAAAACTAAATAAAAAATTTAATTTAAAGGTGCGTTTTTATGGTGGCGTCCGTAGGCGTGACAGGCGTGAAATTTTCAAACAGCGAGCACCTGTACAAAAAAAAATACTCGCTTTCTATTGGTTGAAAATTTTGCCTACGACGCCACCATAAAAACGCACCTTTAAAGATATTTCATTTCTAAATTAATGAGGAATTAAGTATAGAATTTATATGAAAGATTAGGAGATTAACATAAAACAGGAAATATACTACAAAGTATCAAATAGTAAATTACTAAAGATGGTGGTTGTTATATTAGTGTTCCGGACATTTAAAACTAATCTGCAACGGACTGTTAATCTCACGTTGTGGTCTAGGTTTGAGTGTTGGCTTCAGTTCTCTCCTCCTAGTTATCCAAAATGAGTCTGAACTAAAACCTGAAGTAAACCATACTCAATCTGAATCCTTGTCGACCTCTCTAGGACGTGATAATTTCAAAACTACACTATTACCAAACGACCCCAAACCTCGGGAACTTTACAAACTAATCAACTAACTAAGCTAACATTCTAGATCTAGGATATTTTATAATTCTAATATATTTAAAAACTTTACTTAATTTTAAATTAATAAAAGAAATTTAAGTTTTTAAGAAACATTTAGCATGACAAAAGTAAAAACTATTAAAAGTTCCTTCCGGATGTTTTTATTGTCTTCTATTTTGGCAGAGCATAGGGACTTTTAAGTACAAAGCAGCGCGGACCTTTTAGATGAGTAAAACAAGCGGACAAAGTGAATAATTAAAAAGTTTCTAAGTGGCGCATAAATTTACACGCTTTCGTCATGTTTCCCTTATACTCGACTACTGCTTTGATATGTATATATAGTCACATTACAGATACTGCTTTTTCCTTTATAGCAAAAAAAAAAAGAGAGAAAAAGTCTGTTACAGTAGATTCTGACTTGAATGTGGATGTCACTTTTGGAAATGGTGTTAAGGTGCAAATAACTTCGTAGAGTACTGAACTAGATCTCGAATAAGTTGAAATGAACTGTTTGGAGTGGCAGTTTTTTTTTCTTTTTGTGAAAATGTAGGTTACTAAAGTTAGAGACGATTGAGAAAAGTTTTTTGTAAAGAAAAATCAATCGGAATATTATAGCGTCATTATATAATTACAGTGTAAGGCTGAAAAATCTTGTTTGTTGAAACAAATGAATCAACAGTTACTAAAGGAATTTTTTTTTTCAGATCAACGCCATTTTTATTTTTTTTCTTGTTCTAGCGGCTGAAAAGTGAAGTAATGCATAAAACAACGCGCCTACTATTCTTTTCAAAAGTTTTGAGTCCTCTCTTTAATAGTTTACAAAATGAAAACTATCGGTCGGAAAATTATCATTCAAAACACAACTGAAAGAGAAATTAATTCTACATAACATGTTCCCATATGAAATTTTTTATTAAAAGCATATTTATTCTGTTTGAAAATATATTCAAAAAAGCACTGATTTTGACACATATGTTTAG
>JASKGN010033466.1:0-14944 GCA_030556245.1 Falagria sp. GC000072 | reverse complement strand
TTTTTTAGAGATTCTCAATATATATTGCAATAAATGGAAATGAAGAGTTATTGGCAATGCAATATTACTATTGATGCCTCTTACATGGGCGATAAGTATGCAGATATCGAATTGACAACTATGTCGTGTCTCTGGAGCAAAATGTAATAATAAGACGTCGGGCCGTTTGGGGAAGTAGTAACACTTGTTGAATGTAAGCACTAGAGTGAAGTAAGCGAAGCAAGTTGTGCTTGCAAGCGAGAATAATAGTCCAACGAGAACGGGAATGGGAAAGCTACCAGGACTCCAAGAAATTGTAGGAAGTTCACCTATGTATACATGTATATTTACACGAACCGGTTATGGAACTTCGTCCTTTTCGAACTTGCTTGGCGACGATTGAGTTCCAAACGGATGTCAAGCTCGTTTCCTATTGAAGGAGTAACTTTGAATTGTGATCAGAATAATGATGTTTTTTGTTTGGAGTGTTTCGACAACAAAATTTTGGTAAATTTAATTGCCAAGAATATTTTTGGTTTTGTAAAATGAAATGATATCATTTTACAATTTAAATTTGATATTCCACCATAGATTTCAATTTATTCAATGGGAACCACAATGGTATTATATCACTTCTGGGAAATCTATTATAAATTCGCTATTTTACTAATGGAACCACAAAACTTCAAACAAAACGAAACATCAATACATAAACACACAAAATATTGATTTTCATTAACTTAAAATAACATATAATCATTCTGAACAACATTAAATGAACATAAATAAATTAAATAAATTTTAACATTGAATAAACTATTGGAGAATAATTAAATCATATGAATAGAAATATTCATATAATAAATTTATAAAATTAAATCTGAAAAATTGAAATAAATTGGGTTTAAAGAGACTTAGAATATCAGTAAATCTGAAAAAAGAAAATAAAATCATTTGAACAATGGAATCAAACGAAATAATTCGATAAGCTCAATAATTATTGCTTCCTTTCTCGGTTATAGCTTGTGTTATTCTGTGCATATTACAAATTGAAATGGAACGCATATATTTGCATTACCCACGTTTTGCGTTCTTGTTTTCGTTTACAATATCTCTAATACAAATGAAAATTTTATTGAATTTAATACGGCACCATGGTTACGCTTCATCCTCCAGCTTATATTTCACCCGGAACATTTTCATTTTTTCCTTTTTGCAAATGTATCTGTATCTGTAATATTCAGGGATGGATTAAATTTAAGACTCTTGAAGATTACATCTGTGAATATTCTGTATTTATTTATATTTTTAAATTTTAGGTAAAAAATATTCTGCTAGTACATCTCTTCTACACATCTGAGATATTTTATTCAATTCACTTATCATTGAAAATATAATAATCCCAACTCCACCTATAAGTGGCAAAACAAAGAAAACTATTTGCAAGCAGGAAAATATAAACAAAACTATTTTCCTATTACCCAGGAGAAAATTCATATCTTAGTATCTCGACTTCATAAAGCCATAAAAATAATTCAATAAAAACTTCAAGTGCTGCTGGGAAAATCAAGCAAATAATAAAGAATAACGAAAGGAGAATAATATAAGAAGAGAATAATATAAGAACCGTTATAAAATAACGTTTTCTAAACAAACGTAAAATCGTTTACGAGCTTTTAAGGAGATGCTTGTCTTCCGGCTTGTTTTTCAAATTGCTGGTCGACGCTCGTAGCGTCTCAAAGTTAATATCGTAATATCATAAAGCTCCTTGGAAATATGAGAGACCTACTCTTATCATCATCATCATCATCGATCGTTTTCAATGAATTCTTTTGCTACGGCTTATGTTTAATTGAAAGTCGGAGAATTTCAAATTTAATTCGCATCTGCCTCCAATTTAGTTATTACAAATGAAAATATTTCTAATCTCCGTGGCATACCAGGAAATAATTTTAATTACGTGTAACTGGTTTAATTTACGTCGAGTTTTCGCTCTCTCGAGATGGCAAAGCGAAAAGCGTTAGATACAGAAAACACTAGGACAAGAATAGAGATGCGAGTAAAGGGGTTGAAACCGTTTAGACTTTAGAGTGTAGTACATTAACTGCCGCTCCTTGCTCACCGGCCAAAAGGCACCTCGGTTATTTAGTATCTTTAATTAACTTGCATTGGAGCAACCGATTACCAATTTAAATGCGCGCTATTTTCGTTAAGCGCCCTCGTAATTCACTTCTTAAACTTTCCTTCTCAAGATCGCAAGTTTCTTCTTTAGTTTCAAATTTGCATTTGTTTCTAGGCTAAGAGGGAAAGCGAAGGGGTGAAACAGACGATGCTCTGATGTTCAAGTCAAGTTGTTAACTATCTAGGCCAGAAAGTACTCTTTTGTTTTGTGTACTACTAATTTAGATAAGGGTTGATTTATTGTTTGTTTTATTTTAAATTGAAAAAATTTTTGGAAGTTTTTCTGTATTGATTAAAAGTTTCATTTGAAAATTTTTGTACTAGTCAATTATTGGATGTAAATATTTGTTGTTGAGATTCATTTGTTGATCTAGCTAAATTAGCTTTATATTATCAGCACATTTCATTTGCATCTGTTTAGATTTTATAATTGAAAATATTAATTAGGTCATGTATGATTTGATTCAGTGCATATTTTGTTTACCAAATTAATTATTAACATAAGATCCAAATCGAAAACAAACAAATATCAATTAATTCAATTACAAATAAGATAAGTTGTTGAAGTTGATAATAAAAATTCAAACAATGTATTTATGATCAATGATGTATGAAATGCTTTATTCGCAGTAGGCAAAATATTTCAACGTCCTGAAACCTCGAAATCGTTATTTATTGCGAGAAACATCAAATCATCAATAGCAGCTAGCAATATTATTCACAAAGGCAACCCGGGCGTTTTATCGCATTAAAATACATGGAGTTCATCGTATCATAAATTTAGCGTTTGTCCAAATTATGATTAATCTATAATGATCCGAATAAAGTCGTCCTAAAAGCTGATGTACATCACTGAGTGGAGCAATATGTTTGCATAAATTGCATTTCGTCGATGTGGCTTTGTGGAAACTCAGCGTACATATGAAATATTGATATACGCCAGGTATTTATTGACCTATCCACTTGATTAGCAAAGGTAAATGCATAAATTACGCATGAGTTATAGCTTTTGTATGGAATGTTTACACATCGTTGATGGAGTAATGTACGTTCAGGGTATTGGGGAAATTGAAACGAATCCGTATAGGATTTTTGCTGTTGCGAATTATGTACTCGTACACCTATAGGGCTTTATTGTTTCTGTTTCGTATACTTGATTCAAGAGCTTTGTGTACACACAATAATTTCCCATAACTCTACACAATAACTGAACAATAACATTGTTGTTGCAGTAAACGTAATCGATTTGTATTGTGTAATTAATTAATTCTCAATAACAAAAAAAAATTGAAAGCAAAAAGTTTTAATCGATTTTGAATCAAAAGTTTTTATTTACTTTTTGGAATTTCAAAATTCCATAATTCAGTTGGTTTGTTCTATATATAGGAAATTATGAAAATGTGTCATAATTATCGAAATTCCATTTTGGCCGAACAAAAAGCGAATTTCGCGCGGTTCTGTGTTGACTGTTTTTGTTCGGTTTGGGGGGGTCAGATAACCAGTCGTTAGAGTATAGTGCATACAAACACATATTATTTGCAAATTAATCGGATATGCAAATGCGCTAATTATCTTAATGCTAATTTACGCGGAACGGCCGATTGCGGCACACTGATCACCATCATAAATGTACATTACATGTTGTTGTCAGATGTCAATACAAGATATGAATGCAAATACAGCAAATTGCATGCGTGGATGAATTCCTGTGAAAATCAACTATTCTATCAATCAATTTCGTTCTGTTCATCAAATTCTGATTGGTTTATTTTCATCAAAAGAGTTTTAAACTATCAAAGGGTTCAATTTGTTTATGGATCTATTACTTTATGAAACTCTATAAAATTCTATTAAAAACTCCAATATTAAATTTATAACTATTCGTTTAAAAAAGTTACTTGGATAATTTTAAATTAAATTTCTCAAGTTTTACTTTTACTAGACTTAATATTTTTTGTGAAACTTTCATAAAAATTCAAAAAAATATTTTTTAATTACTAATTATCTAACTTCATTAAATATTATCAAATATTAAAACCAACAAGTTTGAACATAATTATTACAAGGGGTGTGAAGAGGAAAATTAGTAAACAAGCGCAATAAAATCATAATTGAGACTCACCACGTGGGTTATTAGATCGTTCGAAGACTCGCTGAAGTAGCAGCAGTCGTACACCCCCGAGTCCTTTGCCCAAGCGTGGTTTTCCGCGCACGGCGTACCGCAACCGACTGATAGGAGTAGCGTCCCGACGCCGGTCGCATCCTACTCAAAAACACCCCCTAGAAGTACGTTCAGTGCGCTTGTCTGATACTCCCGCCTCGTGGATTTCATTGTCTGATACCTTCGACGTCGTCGTAGGGTTTGTTTACGTACGTTGCAATTTTACTCTGCATGTGTATCCGTTACGCAAAACGGGAATGTTAACGGGAGAACGACGCTAAGAACACCAAGTGGATTAGGGATGATAGAGCACGCGTTTTCTAGCTATTTATATGCAAGAGGTGAAGTGGCCACTAACAACCGAGTGGATGGGGTTGTTGAAGGAAAACGTGGTTGTTATCGGCGTGTAAATCCTTGAAATTAACAGCTTAAGAAGTGAAAACATAGATTTAATTTAAATGTTTAATTTTAAAAACTATTTTTTGAAATGATTTAGAATATTCGTTTTGCTTTTGTTATAATTTGCAATTGGGTTGATTTGGTGTTGTGACCGAATTGAATTTTTGAATATATTTTGTGGTATAGTACCGTGCGACGTGCGGTGTTGCGAATTTAAAAGAATTGGACTTTTCCATTAGGAATATTGCTTGCGCTCGCTGAAATTGCACAGGCACACGCCAACTTCCGATAGGTATGAGAATTCTTTCCGGTTCACTGAAAAGCTGTCCAAAAAATATATGAAACAAAACAAAATGAAGCAACCACTGACTGTGCGAGGCGTCGACTTATTTATCTAATATAACTGAATCGGATCAATCTACTTAGATACTTATAAGATAAGATTGAGAATTACCATTTGAAATAAATAAAATAAAAACAGTATTGCCATAAATATAAATAAGGATGCCATTAATATAATTAAGGTTTGAATTAGTTTCAAAAGAACATTCCGGGAAATGCAAGTTTTTACTTGACTTTGTCAACAAGTCTAGTGGTGTAAGGGTGAAGAGCGTGGTGTCTCCTTTATAAATCGCAGGTTCGTTTTCTATTCCAGCTGTATATTTATTTTTTATTTTATTTTTTGTATTTTTGGTTTGTGTTATACTTTTTAACAGTGTAACAATTTAATTTTGCCGGTAGCAAATTAAAGTTTACTATAAAATTTATTGATAAATATATGCAATAAATAGAATAATAATTTAAATAAAATAAAATTAATATCTATATTTTTTTAAATCTTCACTCATATGTTTGATTAATAAAAGTTTCAATTTGAATTGATATAAATATATAAATTTCAACTATGAATTTCCAACAATCTCGCTTGTTAGAGCGGCGCGGCGGATGAGTATCGTGTGTTCGAGTTGTGGGTTTCCAACAAATTCCAATTTTATTTATTTTCAATTTGTAATTTATTTTTAAATTTGAATTTCAGTTATTTATTAATTTCCTTGTTGATGTTGCCACCGCTCAAGACTTTATGGTAAAAATTTCTGGAGAAAGACGTCATCCGATAGGTGGGCCGGAAGCTATCAACACGTATCATCCCAAAGACAATCAATTAAATGGGGACTATTGAATTTTTTCTTGAAAAATTTGCTAAACTGGAAGAAAGTTCATTTTTGGCACTCACAATAGAAATTTAAATTTTTATTTGAATTTTGAGACTTGGAAGAAAAGATTTTCGGTAACTGTGGGACTCAAACCCACTTACTCCAATACAGCAACTCGCATTGGTATACCTTGCGCTATTCCGCTATTCTTGTATGAGCAAAATTAAAACATACATATTTATAGTCTTATGTAGTGAAATTTTTTTTAAAACTATTTACCCTTCGAGAATTAATCAATTCTCAAACATATTCAGTCCACTAAATTCTAAATGTATCTATTTTTAAAGAAATATCCTATAAATATAATATACACTATTCTTGTATAAACAATAAATGATTAATACATTTAATATAGATACATTAATTATTAATGTTTAGTTTCAATCTTATTGCTATTATCAATATTTATATACATATTTGTAAATACCTATTATATCTACTAATAGACGTAGCTATTGAAATCAATATGTAATAAATAAAGCAAATTGTTATTTGAATTCGGAAATTCTTCTCTGAAAACTATGCAGAATATTTTGTAGTTAATTTAGCTCTATATTAACAACATATTTCAGTTCATTTTACTATCAACTACAAACATCTCATATTGCAATTAAATTGATATCAATCGATACTTTATATAAATACAACTGAATTGAATTATGTTTATGTGTCAATTACCTGTGTTCTAAAATAGAAGTAAAAGAATTACAAATTTCAATTTACAATGTATTAAAGTAGAATTTTATATAAACAAAGAGCTTTTGAATAGTGTATAAAAGTACAATTTCGCCTAGATCAAAAATCTCATTGGTTCGACATTCCTATTAAGATAATTATGAAAGAAAATCATATATATTTTGTAATACATATATATTAAAATTTGTCTATATCGAGATATATATATTTATGTTAATTAATATCGATGGCCTCCCGCCAATCGGCCTTAACCCTCAAATTTGCTGTTTTCGGGTTTTGATTGATTCCGTTTCTGCTATCTCCTATCGATCTTTACGTATAATCATTTTAACAATATCGATAGTACTTTTTTTTTAAATAAAAAATAAAAAATGATAGTGCCTATCTTGCGCATGTAAACACAAACAGTTTTTACTCTCTCCTGAAAAGTTGTGCTACTGAGGGTTAGGGCCAATCGGCGGGAAGCCATCGATATCATTATTTCAACAAAATGTAAACATAATTTCAGGAAGTACATACATTAATGTATGAATAATTAGGGCATATAATCAATATTCCATATTCATAGCTATTAGTAGCAGATAATTATTTATCTATTTTCCTTTTAATGTTTATATTTAAATGTAAAATGAAAGGTTTTATTTCAAGCATGATTTACAATCATTTTCAATTATTTTATGTCATAATAATGGAAAACTAAAAATTTATTATTTATTCATGAATATTAAATACAATAAATTAAAATATATTCAAGTATGTATTGAAAAAACATCAACTTGGTGAATATTAATTATTATTAATTGGCAAAGAGCTAACTAACTCATAATTAAATTTAATAACAGAAAACTAACAAAAATTAAATAAAAAATTCTTTCAGAATTTATTTAAAATTCCATTTAAAATTCAAATGAATTAAATATTAATTCTATCTATAAATTAAAAAGTTGACTTCAAATTCTAGTCAACAATAATTTCTTCATCTTCAGAACTGTTACTATCTTCATTAGAATTAGTATTATTCTCATCATCAGAGCAAATCATGGAACTCACTGCATCCGAAGGAATTTCGTCTAAAATATTGCGCAGAGTTTCAACAAAACTTTGATGCATATGCATATTATTTTTTCTTTGCATATATTGTCTGGCTAACATTGATCGTCTAGAACGTATATGTGTCAACCCCATAGCATTTATACCTCTATCATTAAACCTCTGCAAATTGTTATATGCAAGCCTTGTTGAAGAGCATCCTCTTGATATGTCACTTTTAAGTCTACAAAATGCATTCCGTCCAGTACCTCTAACTAGTCCAAATCCTCTAACTTCATTTTGTTCATATTGTTTATCATTATCTTCTTCTTCTTTTTTAATGAGATAGTTATATCCACTATCACAATCCTTATCAGAATTTGGCAAGCGACTTACATGATAATATAAAGAATCTTCTTCAGCTTCAGTATGACCATATGTCATTAAATCTGTAAACTCGCGTTGTTTTATTTGAAATTCATGTTGAGTATTGCATTCTTCTGATACATTTGCTTTATATACTGGATAAACAATAAGTTTTTCATAATTAGAAAGTCTCCTCATTTACATCATTAAAAAAATTTATTGCGTCAGCTTTATCAAGATGAATACTACGATTCTCCCAGTCATCTGTTGATTTATTTTCTTCTTCTGGTTGAGTGTCATTTTCATGTTCAATTTCAAATGCTGGCATGTCTAAATCTGTTTGTTCAATGTTTAAAGATTCCCTTTCTTCATTTGACATTATTTCTTCTTCTTGAATTGTTGTAGTTGGTTCACGTTCACCAACTTCAACTTCTTCGTTGTAATTATGTGATGAAGGATCTCCAAGTTGATTTTGTCCAAAATCAATTGGCTGGTTGTCGGAAACAGTAGTAATATTGTTATTGTACATTGTATCTGACAAATTCGAATATTGTTGGTAAGTATTGTTGGAACAAAATGAAAGTTGAGTATTGTCGAAACTTGTCTGTCTTCTGTCTATCAAATAGCGATAACTTTGCACTTGTGCACTACAAATATAAGTATGTGCATAGATTGATACACAATTATAAGTTGAATATTGATTTGAAGTAACATAAAAACTAGATGGATATGTGACTTCCATTCTTTACAATTAAATCATCACCTTCATAAATATCAAAGCAAGCTATGAGTAATTAGATATTTTTAACGTGTGCAAAGAAAACTTGATTCAAATCAAAATTAGTAACAAGTCTTTTGATTAAAGGTGGCTATGACTACGTCTTTGATAAATTAAAAATGTTAGTTGCAAGAAATTTATTTCTTATTTATATACACATAGATCAATAAACAATTTAAATTCGAATTCAACATTATTGTCGTTTTTATAGTACATAAACCTCAACTTCGTTGAAGATCATCAAAATCTAACTATAAATTTACATTTTCACATTAGCCAAATATAAATAATACTGATAAACATTTAACCCAAACAATATTGCTCTAAACATTGCTATTAATATCCCCTATCTTTAAATATCTACAATTAATTTAATTTATGCTGCATGTGGAGGTATAGGAGTACTATTATCACCTTCTTCTTCATCATCAGGTTTTTGCTGTGCTTGTTCAACTGCCCAATTCTTCAACAAATCAACAACAGCAACATGTCCAAAGGAATTAGCCTCATCTAGAGGTGTATTCCCCCATCGATCTTTAATATTATAAGGGACATTACAATCCCTCAGGAGGAAATCTACAGAGTCAACATGACCTTCAGCAGCAGCCAGATGCAAAGCAGTCCGCCCATCGTAATCTGCTAGAGTCATATTCATTCCAGAGAGTTTATGTCTTCTTAGAGCAGTGATATCGCCACTTGCAGCACAGAACAAAAGATTCACGATGTTCAACCCTTTCGTCTCGAATTTATGTCGTCGTGGATCGATTTTATTGCTCGCTCGTGTCAAACTGTCGTAACGATGGAAGTTGAACTTTTTAACAAGTTCTTCGCAAAATTGTACGCCTCTACAACTGTTACCTAGAGCATCAAGTGATGGTGACCAGGTACAGAATCCCATTACATTTGGAACCACTACTAACATTCCACCACACACGCCGGATTTTGCTGGAAGACCAACTTTGAAAGCAAACTGTCCAGAATAATCATACATGCCACAACTGTGCATTAAGGAAAGGACATCTCGAACGCTTTCTGGACTTAAGACTTTCTCTTCTGTTAAGGGGCAAATGCCGCCATTTGCTAAAGTTGCTGCCATCACAGATACAATATCACAGTTTGCTTCCATGGAACAACACTGAAAAAGATATAAAATATAATTATACATAATATTATATTTAGTTTTATGACATACCTGAAAATAGAAATCCATAGATTCTCTAAAACTTGTTTTCTCAGGGAAACATTTATGTTCGCGCATGTAAAATCCCAAAGCATAATTTCTATCAGCAGCTTCACGCTCTGAAAGAAATACTGCGTTATTAAAACCTAAATCTTCACATCCTGCTAATCTCTGAAATTAAAAAGAAAATCTGTTAATTAACAATTTCAATATTTAATTTTATGTTATACATACCTCAAAGTAATGCATAGTAAAATCAAACTTTTCAGCAAGGGTCATTTCAGGTTTTACAAGAGTTTTCAACAAAGCACATACTAAAATGGCACCAGCGTTGATCATAGGATTATGAGGTTTTTCTAAAATTATCATTTAATGTCATTTTTATGTTTTTTTTTTTATTATGGTGTATTAAAAACTCACTGTTGTGATCAAGAATGAGTTCGTTGAAATTCCTGCCGCTTGGTTCTTGCCCAACATATGAATGGACCGTGTCAGCTCCTAATTCATCTAAAGCTATTGCATATGTTAATGGTTTGCTACAAGATTGCAGTGTAAAAGGCACATTTACGTCACCGATGGAGTACTTCTGGCCATCCACTGTACATATGCTCACACCCCAATAATTTGGACTCATTCTTGCTAATTGTGGGATGTAACTTGCTACCTAAAGAAAAATTAACTTAAGTAAATAGATCAACATTAAGATTAAAAAAAGATTTGTACCTTTCCATCCATGTTATCCTTGCATTTCCAATAAATCTCCTCAATTTCTTTACTAAAACTTAGGAATTCAGGGATGATAAATTGATGTCTGAAGGCTCGGGATATAATTCCAATATTTTGGCAAACTATGCTATAAAAAACAAATCAATAATTGTAAATAATTAATCATGAATGAATCATAAATGTTGATAAATCAAACTCATGTTTATCAAACTGAGTAATTATTGATTTACCAAAAATAACAACAAATAAAGTTTACAACTTCTATTTATAAAAATTAAATTACCTTCGGAATGTTTGTAAGTCTAACTTTTGTGTATCAATAGAATGCCCATCAGTATTAACAATTTTCTGAATTTTCTTCAAGCTTTCCATCATTTCCTTAAGTCGAGGATCGGATTTTCTCAATCCAGTGTTCTTCAATGCAGCCAAAAATTTCCCCATTGATAATAAGCCAGTATCCTTATTTTTGAACATCTCAAATAAAGTATCTTCAGGTAGTTCCTGTTCAGCACACCTGCCAAATTAATATTCGGTTAATATGATTTATGAAACGATAAGAAAATCGTAAAACTCAAATATCTAACTACACAAAGCGCAAACAAAGCTACTTACAAATACATATAATTCGGATCGTGTATAAACGAATATCGGCGTCTGGAACCATGCAAAATAATATAAATAAATCCAAAGAAAAGTAAATAAATAAAACAGACGAACAATACAATAGCGCAACACAAAACTTAAAATTTCATACCTTTGCGCTTTTTCCTTATTGAATGCCATGAACTCATCCTAAAAAAAAGCGCGAAAAATATTACAAAAGGCTTAAGTAAACAAAGCGATTACGTACTTGATTTTTCACAGTGTGTAGGGAAGCAATATGATTTCGATAGATTTTCCCAGTAGTCCTGCCCCCGATGTGTAAGAGTTTAGCGGAATTTAACAAATAGTTTACAAGTAGACGCTTCATTGTGAGGATTACAGATATGTTTACAAGCACACTTTCATTGACTATTTAATAATAATGTAATTTATTTCAGACGACTACAACGTAGGGAATAAGGAAAGCTATTTGTGTGCGCGAATTGGTTCTTTCGTAATGCGGCGTCGCGCTAGTTTTATACGATCAAAATCATGAGATCTATAAGCGTCGACGGTTCCTGAGGCTTGCGCACGACGAACTGTTCACCGCCTCCATTGGAACACTGAAAACGATAAGATTTAGTGTTAATGAAAATGCGAATTACTACTGTGTATAACAAATGCGATAATTACAATTATTAAGTATTAAGGTGGAATTCTACTGAGGCCACATGTAGCACCCAACATTGTCACAACTTTTAAAATTTATTTCGGGGTGAATTCTAATGTATTGTTAATATTGTCATTTTCACTATTAACAATGACTTTTCATTTTATTTATTTGTGACAATGCCAATGTTAAATATTACCTCTGTGGAATTCCACCTTTATTGATAAGCAGATATTTATATTCCTCGATTTAATTAACACTGAAAACTTACGCAATACCAGTAATAGAATTTCATTTGGCGTTTTCATGATACGTAACAGGTGCTAACTATTATTAACAAGCTATAATTGGTTTATGATGTTTTTGTTGTATGAATTTTACTTCTGGTTCATTTAAAAACGTGACCTTTTGATTTTGAAAATTTTTCTTTCTTTTATACATTTTATTTGCACTTTATTGTTTTATATTATTGTTTACGAGTTTGTTTTGTTCTATGAGCAAATAATAATATTACAATTATTACAATTAAAGATTTACAATTAACAAATAAGTAAAAATCAAAATCTGAAAATATTGCAAAAGTTTTGATTGATTCGTTGATTTACACAACCATGAATAAAACTTAACATTAGATTAACTTAATCATAATTATCATAAATAATACTTTGGCAATAAACATAAAAATTAAGAAACGCAAGTACAATCGCAAACATTATATACAATTACAAGGTGTTAACTAGGTACTTGAGTTTTGAGATTGTTAGCAGATATCCACAACAGCAATCAAACATACAATTGTAAATTGAGACGAAACTCAAAACTTATCCTCGAAAAACTAACTTTGGTCACAATAGTAGCAAAAAAATTACTTATAATTTGTACATTTATCATATATTGATACGTATCATATCAAATTTTGTTCAATCAATTTTTCTTACTGCTGGGGTTATACTAATTGCTACATAACTACATATGTTAACACTTCTCACAACTAAACTATTTGGAACAATAAATTGAGATGTACATGTTTTTGTAGAATATTAAGAATTGTACGTATTTACAAATCGTTTTGTATAAAGTTGTAAGTGAATTGTAAAAAAGCTTCATTTGTAAAATTGAGTTTGATATTATTGAACAGCTTAAGGTATATTAAGTATGAGGATTAAAATCACAATTATTGTTATTCTCTTCCTTAATTAAAGCTAATTAATTTATCCTCAACAAGAACATTTAAGTTATTTATTGCCTACATCGAACGTTCGTTTCAAATAAAAATTACTCAACTAATAGAAATCTGTATATCACAAACATTGTGCCTTGGAATTGCACTTACTTAAGTGATTTGATTACAAAATCGGAAGTACATGTGAAAATATAAGAGAATGCTTGTTAAATAGTGGTTTCGGAATCTAAAGGTAAATGACCATGCCCATGCGGTGTATACGCAGGTGGACCATTATTGAGAAACGCTTTGGATCGTAAACTTTGACGATTAACGTTCATTTTTTGTGGCACTTGGGGTGTTGCGTGATTATGATAGTTGGCAGTTGGTTGACCGTAATTAATTGCACGTGTGCCATGAAAGTTGGAATAACTAGATCTTGCAGAAGGTGGACGGTTATTATACAAATCATCAAAGTCATCATGTTCATTTAATGATTGCGACGAAGATTGTTGATACGTAGGATTCGCATGTCCTTTTGGTTGTTGCCAATTTGGCGGAGGAGCAGCCATTAGATTGTTTGTTGAAGCTGCTGCGTTCGTATGATAATCGTGATAGTTTAAATCCATCGTGCTAGCAGGAAGATCGTATTGCTGCTGATGATGGTGCATTTTTTGTTGTTGTTCCATTAAACGCGTGACAGGATTCTGCATGCTTCTGCGAGAACTACGAGTTGAAGATCGAGGATTGGTATGGTGGTTGTGACGTCGACTGGAAGTGCTATGACGACTAGTTGTACCCCTTTGCATAACACTTCGACGTTTTACTCGTCGGGGTGTCATTGGTTTAGGTGAAATTGCAGTTGGATGGGAATCACCGTCGTAATCGTTGCTATCACTATCTTGACGATCGTCACCTTGGCTGAACTCGATGGAGTACAACGACATGCGTTTCGCATTTTTGCGTGACTTACGTGAGGCTAAACATAATTAAAAAGGTTTTAATCATAATTATCACCAGTTAAGGATTAGTAATTTTGCAGACAACACAAAAATGAAAACGAAAAGAAAATAAAATTACTAAAAATTAGAGGAAAAGTTTTTATTTAAAATATTGTTAAAATTTACTACACAAGATCATTAATATTATACCATGCTTTTAAAGTGACTAAATAATAATTTAATTATAATAATCAAAACATGCAAACAACAACTAAATACTTACTACATTCATTCAATTTACTTTTCTAATTCAATTTTAAAATTTTGAGTAAAATTTAAATCATATTCAGAATAATTTTCATCACATGAGATAATAAATTAGTACATACATAAATTTCAAATATGTATTAAATTTTAGAGTTAAAGCAAATTATTATTTAGCATTGTAACGCCCACGTTCCACCAGCGGTTTTTCAGCTCTTTGAAAACTTTGCAATCGCACCACAGGTGCTTGCATTGGTATTGTGCTCGTTTTACAAAAGTTAAAATCGTAATCGTTATCACAATCAACCGCGTCTGCAAACAACGTGCTGTTAGGTTGTTGATTGCGTCTCTCTGTTAATGGTGTCGCTTGACTATATAAAGCGCAAAAAGATGGCACCCTATTTTCCACATACATTGGTTGCAATTGCAAATGTTGCGGATCTTTATAGTGGCATCCAACGTAATTGACTGAAAAATAAAATATACACGTGTCTACAGAATCTACCAATACCGACTATGAGTGTCAAGCGCAACAATATAATTTAAAGCCAACGGAATCACACATAACTTGCAATTAGTAAAATGGCGTAGAAAAATTCTAAAAGCATTGAAGATA
>JASKGN010033450.1:0-15158 GCA_030556245.1 Falagria sp. GC000072 | reverse complement strand
TTTTCATTATGATTCAAAAAATTTTCAGCGCTGCCAACAGTAAAAATTTTTGTCAACGAGTTTCACCAAGACTGATCGAAATTCAAAAATTTTTCAGCGCTGCCAACTGTACATATGCAATTTTCGGTCACACGTACATGAAAAATTAAAATTATTTTTATTTCAACGAAAAATTTTTACAGTTGGCTGCGCGATAAAATTTTTGAACCTCGGTCAGTCTCGGTGAAACTCGCTGAAAAAAATTTTTACAGTTGGCTGCGCTGTAAAATTTTTGAATCTCGAGCAGTCTCGGTGAAACTCGCTGACAAAAATTTTTACAGTTGGTTGCGCTGTAAAATTGTTGAATCTCGGTCAGCCTCGGGGAAACTCGCTAATAAAAATTTTTACAGTTCGCAGCGCTGAAAAATTTGAGTGCGCACACGCACACATATGCAAAATACCCTTAAATTTTAAAAATTCATATCTCGGAAACTAGGAGAGCTAGAAAAAATCTAAAAACAGATTTGGAATCAGCGGGTCGAAATCTACCAGATACGCTATACCTAAAATGTCTGTTATCAAAAATAAGCCAACTAAAAATTCAAAATTTCCTAAAATTTCAAAAATTCATATCTCTTAAACTAAAAGGGCTACAGAAAATCTATAAACAGATTCGGAATCAGTGGTTCGAATTCTTTAAGATTAGCTAATCACAAAATTTTTATCGGTAAAAATAAGAAAAAAAAAATCTTTTTTACCCCTCTTTTCATCCCTTAGGAGGGTCATAGAGGGGCCGTTTAACCATTTATTTTAAAGATTTTTTTACGTTCTTTCCAACGGAGAAAGAAGTTTTGAAAAAAATTAATAATTGTAAAAGTTATGGCTGAAAGAAAAATTTTAATTTTACTTGGGGCCACATTGCCGCTCCCCTGGGGGCGGCAGACTTAAACTTTTGTTCGCATCATCGAGAGCAGTTATCCACGCATTGATCGAGCTTAAAATTAGCCTCCTAGCATAATTAGTAGCCGAGTAATCAATAAAGATGGAAACATTTTGCTTAGAGGGTGGTTTCCACCCTTAAAAAATGATAACTTCTAAAATTTAAATGCTTGCTAGAAAGGTGATAAAATTCTCTATCTTTTGATACTAAATTGAACCAAATCCCTTATTTAGTTCAAGAGATATGATTTTTTAAAGTCTATATAAAAGATTGTGCAAGTGCGTTTGAAGTTTTAATTGCCGCCCCCACACGATACAAACTCCAGAGGTATATCAGATGAAAGGGCATAAAGTTCTGCTTCTTTAGGCGTATCATTCATATTTTTAGCACGTAGGGTTAAAAAGCAACAAATTTAAATAAAAGGTAAACAATGAAATGCTATTTAAAATGCATGGGAAGTGCGTTTGGGATTTTAATTGCCGCCCCCACATGATGCAAGAAACAGAGATATATCAGATAAAAGGCCATGAAAGTCTGCATCTTTCACGAATCATTCATATTTGTGGCAATCAGAGCAATAAATTTAAATAAAAGATAAATAATGAATTGTCTGACAACTAATAAATTTTTGATTAGCATATAATCATTAAAGAAAGGAATTAATTCAATTCTAATATTTGAATTACATAGAAGTCATTATTTTTTATACAAGACCCTTGTAAAATATATATATATATATATATCTCAGGAACTAAAAAAGGTTATTTCTAATAATGTCCTTTCTATTAATGCAAGAACCAGTTGATTAAGTATAATTATCTGTAATTACATATATTATATACTATGTGGAAATTAACTCTTAATTCAATTAAATTTTAAATTAATCGCCGTCCAGTTTATTAGTTGTAAAATAAAAGAAAAACATAAAAAATATCATACATGCATAAACAAAATTTTATTAGTTCAAATTTATTCACCTAAATACTACAACTAATACAATTACAAAGATATCTTAAACTGACTATTAACACAAAGATTAAAAATAACAACACAGCTAAACATTCACACACCAGTTTGCCATACATGTATAATAAATCAATTTTAAAGTATAAAGTGGTTGTTAACTTAATGTATTAACTAATTTTCCAATGATTTCTAAATGTTAAATGACTACATTCTCCCATTCATTAGTTTGTACCTTATTTTCCAGCAAAGTTCCTCCAATGATGTTTATAATATGCAAGGAAAAACCTATGTGGTGAGAAAATGCATGACTTCCTGCTGGTTGCAATCCAAACTTGCATTACTTATTCTTCATGAAAATGTCCTAAAATTAATAGTATACAGATTAAATTAAATGAAGTAAATGTGATATTTATATTATGTAGCTTTATCGCAGTACAAACTCTTCATACCTGAGCCAGATGTTGCCAACTTTGTGGTATATTGTTGAAGCATTTTATTTGCAAATCAGACTGTAGGCTCAAAGTTTCCAGGTAACAATAATCACAGGATAACTTTATCCTTGTGAATAAGGCAGTATCGTCTTGGCAATTAAAAACACTAGTAATTTTTGCCTTAAATTGCCTGGATTTCTGAAATCAAACAAACAGATTAATACAATGCTATACATTTAAAATACAAATTAAATAAACATATAAAATATTAGGACAACTCCAAATATAAATGAGTAAACATGGTTTGTTTGTAATATAAAACAAACAAATGATTATTACCTGGTGTATATTTACAACCACTTAGGTGAGACTGGATAAGATAAAATAAACTAGGAGTATTATTTAATGCAAATTCTTTACCATTCTTTACTAAACTGTTTAAGTAGATCCTGTAGATCCTGATTTTAGCACATGAGGTATAACCGGTATAACCAAAGATCATTATAATTCAAATAGAGGTCAGCTGTACGGTATTAAGTTGTCACTGTCAAACGTCAACAAAACTAGCAAACGAGTTGTACAAGAGACAATCGACAGAAATTACTGTTGATAAGTGATAAAGCAATATTGAAGTTGAATCAGCCTGCATTATAAATCGTTGGGCGGCTGAATAGCTTCATAACTTCTCATAGAACAGTGTATCATGGCCGATTCTATGGAACCACCCCCTTTGTTCGAAAATATCGACATCAAGCAAAGGGATGACGACGATGACGACCTGTTTGCGTCGGCAGTGCAGGTAAATTGCATTTATTATGTACCGCCCCCATTGGCCTCAATTAACAATATATACAAATTCACTAAATCAAATTAGTATATTTTATATAAAAGCAGACATATCCGTTGCTGCTTTGTATATTTACACATAATTACGGCGTTGTAATTAATATGGGCGATACTACAGTGATAACCTTAATTATCATGTTTAAGCTTTTTGATAAACATTTACTCAATTGGCTCAATGCCAGGTATATGAGGATTTAACATAAAAAGCATTTTTCCAGTCTTTGCCTCCAACAAAGTCAGAACAACAACTTTCCGATCAAGACAATCATCAAGATTTATTAAATGGAGATTCAGATTTACATGAGAACATGGGTAAAGTACATTTAAATGATCGTGCAGAAATGGAAACTGTGCCAATTAATGCTCATTCTATTTCGACTCCAACATTAGAAGAGGTTTGTTAAATTTATAAATAACAATTGCAGAATAATGCTATGTTTAATGTTTAGGTTGAAGCTGAAGGAGGTGACCAATTCATAGAAATATCAATAACAGAACCACAAAAAGTTGGAGATGGTATGGGAGCATATATGGCATATCGCATATTCACTAGGACAAATATGCCATTCTTTAAAAAACGAGAATTCGCAGTGATGCGAAGATTTAGTGATTTTCTAGGTCTCCATGACAAACTCACTGAAAAATATTTGAAAGTCGGTCGTATAATACCACCGGCACCAGAGAAAAGTGTCATTGGTAATGCAAAAATGAAAATGGGTCAAGCAGAGCAAGCAGCAAATGGCAACGAGTTTATAGAACGAAGACGTGCTTCCTTGGAACGTTATCTCCGTAGAACGTCCCAACATCCCGTGTTAATTGTCGATCCAGATTTTAGAGAGTTTTTAGAAAGCGATACTGAATTACCAAAGGCAACAAGCACATCAGCATTAAGTGGTGCTGGAGTAATGCGTTTCATTAACAAAGTTGGTGAAACCGTTAATAAAATTACTTATAAAATGGATGAAACCGATCCCGTAAGTGTAAATATTTACGCAGCCAATTATTTGCTAATTTAATTATAATTTTTGTTTGTAGTGGTTCGAAGATAAACTCGCGCATGTGGAAGCCTTAGAAACACAGCTTAAAAAATTACACACGAATGTTGAAGCGATGGTTTCTTATCGCCGGGAATTAGCCAATCTTACAAATGGAGTAGCACGATCAGCAGCATTATTAAGTGCTTGTGAAGACCACAGTTCCTTGTCGAGGGCATTATCACAACTTGCTGATACTGAAGAGAAAGTTGAAGCTTTACATATAGAACAAGCCAATACTGATTTCTTTATTTTATGTGAAATGCTCAAGGATTACTTAGGACTTTTAGGTGCTGTTCGTGATGCATTCCATGAACGCACCAAGTTATTCCAATTATGGCAACACTCACAACAGATGTTGACACGAAAACGTGAAGCTAAAACTAAACTGGAATTGCAAGGACGTAGTGACAAGTTAGATCAAGCTGGAGTCGAAGTTATTGAATGGGAGGCTAAAGTCGAACGTAGTCAGGAAGCTTTTGATCGGATCTCTAAAATGATTAAGTCTGAAATGGAACGATTCGAAAAGTGTCGTATTCAAGACTTTAAAGCTACATTTATTAAATATTTAGAGAATCATATGGAACACCAAGCTCAGGTATTCACTAATCGATAATACTCTTGATTTAATTATTAATTTGTTTGAGTTTGTTGCAGTTGGTAAAATATTGGGATGCATTTCTACCTGAAGCCAAAGCGATTGCCTGACTAGACGAGTTAGAAAACGAATAGCAGGGTCGACATTCCAACTTTAAATTTCCTCTGTTTTCGAACTGATTTACCATAACAAAAACTACAGAAACAAGTAATTAAAGCCAGTCAGTCAGTAGACAAAAATTACAAATACATATGTATAAAATGTGCAATCACCGACAATATTTTCCGTCGCTAAATGTTTGCTATAGAAGTGAGTGAAAACTTACTTATTTTGAGAGCCATTCTATGCACCGCGGAATAAAAGTGCATAATAAATGCATAAAGAAGATTTCTCTATCTAGTTATTAAGTATAATTAAATAATTGATTACTATTATTACGTGGCTCAATCCATAATTACAGAGTTTATTGTATTTTTTTACTATTATTGTTCTTGTCTATATTATTATCGCATAGCGTCTATTCCTGCTTATAGTGAACTATGTTTTCCTTTCGTTTGTAAAGTAGTAACTGCACACATGAACGAAAATGTGATACGCATTCATTATTGTCATTTCTGTTTACAACAATATTATTAATTATGTTGAAATGAATTGCATGTATAAAATGAAACAAATCATATGGAAACAAATAATATGTATATATCATGCTTTCGTTTATACAATCAAGAGTTGATATATTGAGGATATATCATTGTATTAAGGATTCCAATGAAAATGATTATGGATAAACAAATAATATATGAAATATCTTTATCTATCTATAAATAAATAATTATAGCTTCTAGGTGCATGCATTGCAAAGATGTCTTTTAGATATGTAATGTGCTTCTCTTGAAACTATTAAAATCGTATTTATACAGTGACTTTATTTTTCTCTCTTTCTTTTATAAAATACACCCCCACTAATGTTTTAAACTAATGAAAGATTTGATTAGACAACACGAAACAAAATTAACTCGATAGTTGGCTCATTTTCAAGATGAAATTCATCGGGAACGCGATCAACTCTTTGCAAAATGCTAAGGACGCTCATAGTCAACAACTGTATTTTTATACCGAGTCTGACACGTAAAAGTGCATTGGGAATGGTGACTTGCAATTGCATTTCGTAAAAATTAGCCTCGACACACGCTTAAGTAGTTTCAAGAAACTTTCCCCCTCTATCCCTCCAATAGGTAGCTAAATAATTTGAGAAGTGTGGCCCTACATCAAAACGTTCTATGCCATTTCCGTATACAAGTCTATCATACAGTGTTACTGAGTTACTGAATTTGATTAGAATTAGCGTGCTTTAAAGCATCTTAAGCCATCAAGATGCCTTTAAATTGTATGTTGCAGATATGTAAAGTTACGAGAGTGAGCAAACTCTTCCAACGTAATTTTTACTTACCATTGATGAGACCACTATCGCCAAAAGATGCTTACAGAAGACATGTCCTCACTGGAACGAACTTATTGGGTAAAAAAATGGACCATTACATTCCTGTCTTGGAAGAAGTGAAGGAACGTCAACAAAGGAGGAAGTATATGGTAAAAGGCGAAGGGAAAAAACGCCAAAGAAGAAGGACTAATATGAAATATGTTGCGCCATTTTTCGATGAGTATATGGAAGGACATGCCGAAGTCGAGAATATAACTATGCGAAAACCACGAGGAAGAGGACAATGGTATACTTATTATATCCCCGATAAAGATTGCACGTTAGTTTTGGATTACCAATTCGAACGGGCCATTCGCGATAAAGATATTGTTGATGTCATCATTGCGCAAAGAAGTGAAAAAATCATTGTAAAACTATCCACTGGACGCAAAGTCGCATTGCCTATTGCTTCCTGGGATGAAAGAGGTCCATTATATAGAGGAGAAGGTTGGACACGCAAAGAAATTGAAGAGTACCATCATCATGGTAAGGAAACTATGGGATTGGCAAAGTTATTCGAAGCGAGGGAAGCTGGTGTCGAAGAATGGGAATTGGAACTTATGAAAATGGCAAGTAAACGTAAAACAAAGCATCGCGCAGAACACAAACCAGAATTCAAACAAATTCTTAATGAAGTCGCGGAAAATATGGATTGGGAGAAGTTTGAAGAGGAAGCTAAAGAAATTGTCCAAGAAGCTAACGAACCTGTTGAAGACGAACCGATTCCTATGAAAGTTTACGACATGGAAATGACGAAAAATGTGAACGAAAAATTGAAAGCTGGTGGAGACGAAGCATTAGAAATGCTTCCCTTATTAGAAGATATTCCAGAAATTGTTCGGTTTATGCAAGACGGTGAATTTTCTGATCTTGCACAAGTTTCAGGAGCGATTATTTCCTTACCCATTACTGGTAAAGATGTCTTCGTCGCAGGTCAAATGGTCCAAGCAGAAGACGGCGAATATTTCATGCCAGGTCAAACAGTCGAAGACGAAGAAAGTGAGACTTCCGAATTCAAACCTGGTATCACCTGTATGATGGATGGCGAACCACAATTGGTAGCTGGATTAGTAATGGGTGATGATCCTAGACATCCCATGTTCCTCCCTGGTGAATCTACAGTAACAGCAACTGGCGAGTTGCAATTCACTGAAACCGATGATGATCGTCCATGGGTAGAACCTGAAGAAGAAGAAGAACCAGAACCTGAACATGAGCCAGAAGAACAAGAATTGGAGGAAGAACAAAACAGTGAAGAGGAAGCAGAAGAAATGAAGCCACCTCCACCACCACCACCAAAGAAAGAATTTATTTATGTACGACCGAAACGATTACAATTAAATATCGATTGGGGTGTTAAAAGACGCGAAAGGGCACCTAAGAAACCAATAATTTCTTTAGATAAAGAAAAAGCTGTTGCTGATATCAAAGCAAGACCGATTCCTACAATCGAAGCGGTTGTTTTTGATATGACTTTACCAACTTTCGAGAAGGATATTCCGGAACAATACAAGGAACGCATTGAGAAACGTACAGAAAAGAAAAGTCGCGAGGAATGGGCTATTGAGAAGAAGAAGAAGGAAATTAAAGATCAAACGAAGAAAATTTTAGCGGAATTGCCGAAAGCTGAAGAGTATGTTCCAGGTGAACCCGTCAGAAAAAGCGAGAGGTTGCATGAAATCGAACAGCAAGTTAAAGATGGCAGTTATCTTAAAGATTATAAACAATTTATGGTTCCATTGGATAAACCTTCTCGATTCAATTGGAAGGAACCTGTGGAATTTGAATATTTGGGCAAATCCGTTGGTATGGTTAGACATAAAGTTTGGCAAAGGGGCGGCTTAAGAAAATAATTTTTTTATTATGTATCTTATAGGTTTAATAAGTTTTTTTTTCATTGCATCTTTTAATTGTTATATATTTACTGTTGATGATGTTATCTGGTTAAAATATAAATAAAGCCTCATTAAAAATTTTTGCTTTTTATTGTTTTCACCTTAAAATTAGGAAAGATTTTAAAGAAGTTGTATGAAAAATCAACTTTTGGATTATAATTCTATAATTAGAACATTATTTTTATGATAAGTAATTGACAATTACCATAATTATAGTAATGACATGTGCCAAATTAGTTTCTAGCATCAAAAACAAACCAGGGTCGTCTCTAAATATTTTTGGCTTTCAAAATTATTATTGAAAAAAGTTTGAAACTCCAATTAATTGACCTTAACCCAGTTAGCCTTATTTCTAGACTATCCCTGATCAAATGATAATGAAAACCAATTATCTCCCCACTATTCCCCCCAAATTTGGGCCCCAATCCAACAAAAAGCCACGAGGTAATCAGTCCGAAACAAGAAATCAACAAAGCAACACATCAATTTAAGACTCAAACAACAGATTCAAACATGGCAGCGCCAATTACCCCAAAGCCAATTTCAATAGTGCCTGAAGGCCCACGTAAAGTATACACAACTTTATCCAAACCACCGATGGAAGTGGGCCATCGCATAAAACACAAAGAAGCAAAATATAAAGGAGCATTAGATCTACATGAAGGTCTCGGAGGACATACCGATTACGATCTCTCAATCCCAACATTCGAGAAGGACACTCTGGAACAAGAGAAAGACCGCCTGGAGAAAATCAAAAGCGAACGATCATCGAAAGATTGGGAATTGGAAAAGAAGAAAATGGAAATTAAGAAACTCGCGCGGGAGTTGACCAAAGAAAAGCCCAGTACGAAGTATCAACCGATCGAACCGATCAAGAAAAGCGATAAGTTAGCAACCATGGAGGAGAAGATCAAAAGCGGCAAGTTTTTCGAAGTCGATCACAAGCGATTCATACAGAAAGGTCGTGCTCGACAGAATGTCAAATATGATGAGAAGTTTGATTACATGAGTACTGTCGTATCAGTTGGGACAGCTGGACGTTCATATTGGAAGCCTTTGGATTTACCTCTTAAAGATTAATTAAGATTTCTAATAAAAGGTTTTACTATTTGTATTGTTTAAGTAGACAGAGGGATTCTTGTTAAATTATATGAAATATTATGAATTAATAAATAAATGTTTAGAAGGAATTATTACAAGGTTGTTGATTTTATTTGGCAACTTGCATTCGATGCTGGAATGCAATGTTCTATTGGTATGTAGATTGCGTCCTGCATACGTCCTAAATGCTAAGGACAATCCGTCCTGGTGAACCGATCTCGATTTAGATTTGTGACTTGACTTGAGTTGGCGTTATGAACAACATGCCATTGAAACTGATCTATTATAGTTTGTTGGCATCGGGTATAACTTTTAAACAAAAGCATATTGAAGAAAGATTGTTTACAGGGGAGTATTATGAGAAGAAAATTAAAATGAGGCAGGAGCAAATTTAGATTTATTAGGGTCCTTAGATATTATGTTAAATAAAATGTTTTGGGGATTTCTAAGAAGACAGGCCTCAGGCAGCGATGGGTTACCAGTGGACCGGGAGCAATTTATCAATTGTTTGGACTATTTAAAATTGTTAGTCCGCACCTGGGTTCATGGTTACAGGTTAACAAAAAAAGCAAAAATGGCACCCTAAAACTATTCCTCAATCTTTCTAATTATATTATAAATTTGAAAATAATCTTTACCCTAAAAAATTACTCAATTTAACCATTAAAGAAAATTTTTGTTTGAAGGTTTTATTTTAACAAACAAAAGAACCATTCTAATTAATTTGGCAAAACTTCAACAGCCTAACTTTATTTACCGACATAAGTTACTCAGTACCTGGTTGTAATAAGATTTATTAGTTTTTGTAATAGAACCAAGGGCAATGCTGAGATATCTGCAACGTGCATCAAGCATTCTGACATTAGTCGGCTGAAGTGGAATTACGACACTTACAAATGACTTCCTATTGACCGTCAACTCCCACCCAACGCAAACAAGCAAATTGATTCTATTTACATCAATTGCAAGTTAATTACACTTAGCCTTTCGCGTCGCGGACGCTTGGGCTACGAAAATATCGCTCGCGATTGATTTTCAGTTATTTCTCAAATTAATTTGTAACGAGAGACGACAGATAAACAGCTATCAAGATGCCGATCAATTTTATGCTACAGATTTGTAAAGTGACAAGAGCGAGTAAATTGTTCCAAAGGAATTTCTATTTGCCATTATTGAGGCCCCTTTCGCCCAAAGATGCTCTTCGTAGACATATCATCACTGGTACGAATATTCTTGGCCAGAAAATGGAACATTATATTCCGGTATTGGAGGAGTATAAGGATCGAGTACAACGGCGGAAGTATATGGTTAAAGGCTCCGGTAAAAAGCGACAAAGGAGAAAAACCAATATGAGGTATGTAGCGCCATTTTTCGATGAGAATATGGAGAATCATAGTATGCTTGAGCAATACATTAAGAGCAAGAAAAAGGGAAAAGGACAATGGTATACTTATTTTGTCCCTGATAAAAATGTAACGATTGTTTTGGATCATCAATTCGAAAGAGCAATTCGAGATAAAGATATCGTTGATATTATCATTGCGCAAAGAAGTGAAAAGATTGTGGTCAAATTGAAAAATGGCAAAAAAATCACAATGCCCATTGCTCCATGGGACGAAAGGGGTGCTTTATATCGAGGTGAAGGATGGACCAAGAAAGATATTGAAGAAACTCATCATCATGGTAGAGAAACCATGGGTTTGGCAAGGTTATTCGAAGCCAGGGAAGCTGGTGTTGAAGAATGGGAATTGGAAATGATGAGGATGGCTAGCAAAAGGAAAACTAAACATAAGGCCGAACACAAACCGGAATTCAAAGAGATTCTTAATGTCGCCACAGAAAATATGGATTGGGAGAAGTTCGAAGAGGAAGCCAAAGAAATCGTACAGGAAGCTAATGACCCAGTTGAAGATGAACCCATCCCTATGGTTATCGACAATATGGAGAAAACTAAAAATGTCAATGAGAAACTGAAAAATGCCGGAGAAGAAGTTTTAGCGATGTTGCCCTTAATTACAGATATCAAAGAAATCTTGCAGTTTATGCAAGATGGTGAATTCACTGAAATTGCAGAAGTTTCAGGTGTGGAATTGAGTTTACCTTTATCTGCAAAGGATGTCTTTGTACCTGGTCAAATGGTAAATGGTGAAGAAGGTGAAATCTTCATGCCAGGTCAAACTGTAGAAAATGTCGAAGCAGAAACATCAGAATTCACACCTGGTATCACTGTTCTTATGGATGGCGAGCCAAATTTGTTACCAGGTTTAGTCATGGGTGATGATCCTTCCAAACCAATGTTCTTACCAGGTGATTCCACAATTACTGAATCAGGTGAATTGCAATTCACTGAAACAGATGACGATCGTCCAAGAGGTGAGACTCCACCACCACCAGAAGATGAGATTGAAGAAGAAGAATTACCCGAAGAGCAAAACAGTGAAGACGAAGCTGAAGAGAATCGACCTCCATCACCAAAATCAGAGTATATTTATAAACCTCGTAAGAAGCATATGAAAGCCCCACGCAAACCTGCCACTACACTAGATGAGGCTACTTTAGGTGCTGGCAGAAACATTTTGGAGATTGAAGGTGTGGTATATGATATGACGATACCCACATTCGAAAAAGATCTTTTAGAACAACAGAAAGATTGGGTTGCAAAACTTACCGAAAAGAAATCTCGGGAGGAATATATGTTACAGAAGAAAACCAGAGCAATGAGGGAGAAGGCTAAGAATATTGTAAAAAATTTACCGGAAGCGCCAGAATATGTTCCTATGGAACCAGTAAAGAAGAGCGAACAATTGGCGGAACTTGAAGCAGATATTAAGAAAGGCAATTTCTTCGAAGTTGATCACAAACAATTTTTGGTGATGGAACGTGCGCCTAGAGTTAATTGGCGTGAACCTTACGAATACGCAAATACTTACTCGTCGGTGGGGATATCGCGACAAAAGGTATGGAGATCAGTCTACCGAAAATAATTGCGCAGTTCTAATTAAATCAATCGCTGATAGCCATCAATTAGTTGCAACATTATACGTGTTACCGAACACATCGAAGTTTAGCTTGGCGCACATAACATCGCGACCGCACGGACAAATAAGTCGCATTCCGACATAAGACTTATGTAACATCGCTGCAAGTATGCCGGTCAATGTGAAGATTTCTTTGTGGACCATCACCAAAGCTAGTAAACTCTTCCAACGCAATTATTATCTGCCATTGTTAAGACCTCTAAGTCCAAAAGATGCCGCGCGTCGAAAATCGATCACTGGTCAAAATGTCTTGGGTGCTCGTATCGAGCATTATATACCAGTGCTGCAGAAATACGAAGAGAAGATGAAAGACAAAAGGAATCGGAAAGGTGCTCCCATTATTAAGAAACGCATCAAACGCAAAGATAACGAAAAGTATGTGGCACCATTTTTTGATGAACATATGGAAGGACATGATATTTTGGAAAGGTTATTGAGGAGGAAAGCCAATGGGAATAGTAAAGGCAAGAAGGTATTTTACATTTATGAAATCCCGGACAAAAAGTGCACTTTGGTTATCACCAGTCAAATGGAACAAGCGATCAAGGATAAGGACATTGTTGATATTATTATTGCACAAAGAAGTGAAAAGATCCTCGTGAAATTGCAAGATGGTAATAAGATTTCTTTACCTTTAGCTAAATTCAATGAAGAAGGAGTTTTATATAGAGGCACTGGTTATACTAAATCTACTGTGGAAGAACAACATCATCATGGCAAAGGCACTTTCTTCATGGCAAAATTATTCGAGGCGAAAGAAGCTGGTGTAGAAGAATGGGAATTGGAAATGATGCGAATGGCATCGAAACGGAAGAAGAAGATCAAAGGTGAGGATTCCGGCGATTTCAAATTAGTCATGCAAGCTGCTACAGAAAACATGAACTGGGAACAATTCGAAGAGGATTCTAAACAAATCATGGAAGAATCCGATCAATTAGTTGAAGAAGAGAACATTCCCATGGCTGTTGACAGTATGGAAAAGACCAGACACGTTAATCAAAAACTCAAGGATGGTGGGGAAGATGTCATTGAACAGTTGCCAGAATTACGGGATATCCCTGAAGTCATGAAGCAAATTGAAAATGGAATGCTAACCGAATTAGAAAATGTTTCCGGTGTAGAGGTTTTAATCAGTGGAGGAAGAGTCGTTTTTGTTCCGGGACAAATGGTCAAAGGGGAAGCTACAGAAGTTTTTGTCCCTGGACAAACTGTAGAGAAAGAAGATGGCTCTGATGAATACACACCTGGTGTAACTATCAGAGATGAAAATAATGAAATATCTTTAATACCAGGATTAATATTTGGGGAAGAGGAACAGAACCCGACGTTTTTACCAGGAGAATCTACAATTACTGAAGAAGGACAGCTACAATTCGAAGCTACTGATGAAGATCGTGCTCCTAAAGAACCCACTCCTGAACCAACACCACCACCTAGAACTCCCACACCTCCACCAGTCAAAGAAAAATCTCCTTCGCCATTGATTTTCAAACAGGCACCACCACCAAGGATGGATCCAATGGTAGCTTATGAAATGAGACGTAAAGCTGCCGAAGAAGAAGAACGCAAACGACGTATGGAAAGATCCGAAATGAAAGCTTTGAAAGCCGAAAGTGAAATTGATAACATCCGACTTAAAATTCGTCAGAAACTTAAGAACTTGAAGATTGAAAAACCGCCAGAATATGTTCCCCTCACTCCGGTTGTCAAGAGCAAAAAGTTGGAGGAACTTGAAAGGAGTATTGACGATGGGTCCTTTGAAGATTTCCAAACCAGAATGATTTTAGAAAAGGTTAGAATGGAAGCTAGAAAAGCTCGCGCAGAACTTTTACTTCAAGAGGTTCCTCCTGAAGAGTTTGGTTCGAATTATGACCAAATCGGTCATTATCCTGTTATGCAAAAAAACTTGTAAAAATTTAGGCAATTTTCTTTGTTTTGTTATTCTTAAGGTAATTAAATTTTCTCATGCAGCTAACCAATGAAATGCCGTCAGAATCTAGTGGTTAAAAGCGTCCCGACGCATTGAGCTAAAGTTCAGTCTGAGCTTCACCGTCTGAACGTACGCAACTTCAGCTTGCTTATTATGTCTGCTATCGTACGCGTGTTTTGTGCCCGGCTAAAAATACAAACGAACTTTTCATCTGTTTAAACTGATCTAATTGTAATTGTTATCGAATCGAATTAACTAGCTTGTTAGTTATTATAATCTGTTACTTAAATAATTAAATAAACTTAATTTTAATTTTATTGTATGGTGTAAAAAAAACTTGTGAATTTTAAAAGTTCAAAATGATTATGAATTATGTTTTGTCATTTTGTAAAATCACTGCTGCCAGTAGAATCTTCTCGCGCAATTTTTATTTGCCCTTGTTGAAACCCCTCACCCCAAAAGATGCTTTACGCACGTTTAAAATCACCGGCAAATGGCTACTAGGTTCGAAAATTCAACATTACATTCCTGTGTTGTATAATCACAAGAAAAAGCGATCGAAACGAGTTAAGAATTTTGGAAAAGTTACACATAGGTATGACGACAGTTATACTTATATGGCACCAATTTTCGATGAAGAAAATGAAAATCATATGCGATTGAAAAAACTTATTGAATCTAAAGCAGCTAATGGTATGAACGATTGTCTTTTCATTTATACCGTGGATGATAAAATGTGCAACATTGTGTTTTCTGGAAAATTCGAATTGGCAATTCAAGATGGGGATATTATTGACATCTTGATTTCACAAAGCGATGATAAGGTTTTAATCAAAATGAAAGATTTCCGGAAGATTCCCTTACAGTTACAGTGTTATGATAAAGATGATTTGATTAATCAAATGATGAAAGGTGAAGGT
>JASKGN010033431.1:0-14487 GCA_030556245.1 Falagria sp. GC000072 | reverse complement strand
AGCAGTCAGCAAAGTTGTAGTTTGGAAGTAAGGAGTAGTATACACAGAGGCCTCAAGTCAAGTTTAAATGTTTGGCAGATGCAAGCAAGCAAGCAAGAGTTTCGAAGCTAAGGGGTGCTACTGCGAAGACGCCAAGTCGGCAAATAGTTCTGATAATACCTACTGGTCAGCCAAGAAGTTTATAGGGACGTAATTAAATTGTGCAGTACTAAGATTTCCAACGAACCCAAGCAAGGATTTCCGACAGATCAGTGGTCGAGTTTACATGTCCATATAACGAAATCAATGCGATGAATACTAATGGACGAATTCTCAGTTGGATCTACAAAGACCCCTCTTTCCTCTCCTCCCAAAATGGGGTTGACCTCTCTTCTATCTTGTATTTCTTGAATTGCCAATTTGTTTGAAACACTTATCATGTGGTGTCGCATAAATGAGGAGCTTGACATGGCGTCTTATCAAGTAAGGAAGGAAGGATATTTTCCGGCCATTAGGATCGTATCAAGTAAGTTAGGCCGTCGGAATATACTAGTATATCCAATGGCCACTGGGCACAGTAACAGCAATTCCAAGGCGAATAAGAAGAGATATGGACGCCGCAACCATTTCTTCCGCGGATGAATGCACATTAATCTGCATCTTAGTGAGTAAGTTCTGAGTGGGAAGGGGTTGTTCCGGTGGAGGGTGCAAAGCACCTTCAAGAATGCGCACTATAGTTCTGCAGACCCGAAGGTCCACTCTTCGCCAACTAGCAAGGAAATTAGAGGCAAAGATCTCTCGCTGCCCTTCACTTGCCTCGAATTCCTTCGGGCGTTTAATTTCAACTAAGACGGCTATTTGTTCTTGCATGCACATCCACCCGAACCACCGTTTTAGTAGAATTGGACAATACGGTGATAATACTTCTGGACACTGTTAACGCTTGTTTCTTTTGGAATTTTTGGTAACGAGTATGGACAACAGTATCAACTTGAAGAAGGAGTATGTTACAAACAATTCGAGATGATGAGGTCTAAGAACATCTCTTCAGAAAAGAGGAAGTGAAATGGGATGGAGTTGGGGTCAACCACATAAACTTTAGGAACTGCTAGGCTACAGGCTACTACCATAGAGCAGAAGAGCACACCGAGAGGCATTTTGTACTTACGTAGATGTAGCTAGTTGGAACTCATGCCCCAACATCTTACAAGCTCTCTCTGGTCGCGAGTACCCCGCGGCAATTACTATCAACTATGTTAAACATTTTATTATGTGCAACCCAGGTCTGCCCTCTCCGTTCACGCCTTACAAAAGTTGCTGGGTCAAACCAACCACCCAAGAACAACTACCACTAGTATCATCTTATAATATAACATATTTTCGATAATTATTCAAATTGTTTCCAAAAGTGATTTTTCGATATTCAGTACTACTCATCTCCTTGATTCCTTCACTCAACTCGTGCATGTCCCATGCTACGAATCGCATTCCATACAAATGTCCTACTAAAACAAGGATAATACATTACAATTTCCCCAACAATCCGAAGATGTTTGAATTTAATAGCAACATACATCATGAAGGCCGCGCCAAGTTTTCACCGTAAGCAAGCAACAAAGTATAAGTTCCTTCCGGAAAGATGAAGGGAGAGCCCAGAAGGAGATACACAGGAAGAGAACAAGAAGAGGGAGGAATAGGAGGGAAGTATAGTTATACAGGAAAAGGGCATCTTATACTGTTTAGATGAGAATATGTAGTGCAGTGTTTAGAAGATGAGCAGAGAAGCAGCTTGATATGGAGAGTAAGGAATGGTTGTTGCGGCGACCACAACCTCTCGGGACAGAGAGTCCAGAGGCACTGAGAATTCCTCTTCCAGCTATAAACTTACGACATGTTCTCACACGAGAGAAGCAACTATTCCTTAAACTACTAGCTATACTTCTTAATGAAAACTTTCGTGATATGTACATTCCAATTTAGTTACTATATCATTAGAAAACTAACCTCAAAAATCAGCAAAGAGCAAAAAGATCATCATCATCATCGTCCTGAGAAAGTAAGCATCATTTATTTCTATTTGGATCCAAGCACCCCCTTATCAGATCCCAAAAGCACACACGTTACTTACTCCTGAATGATGTGCGCTCTCTACCCTTCCCCCCCGTTCCGCGTTCCTGTTTTCATTTCCTATTCGACGACATGTTCCGCCGGTTGTCACTCAACATGAATTTTTACAAGTCATGGACTTTTATAATCCGCCATAAACATATCAGAGCAGAGCGCTTGCTTTCCATATAAAAGGTTGCCGAGCCGAATTGTCTCCGGAACGACGACGGATTAGAGGAGAGAGTTCAGCATCCACCCCTCTGTCGGTGGCGTGTTTGCCGATCTGTTTCGCCTCCGCACATGAGACGAACGATATCGGTAATTTCGGCTATTTAAATGTAAGTGTGTGCGCACACGACGCCGCTGGCTGTCAGCATCGCGAAGACAAATTGTCCGTAGACTTCCGCGAGTGAGCGTACCACACGGGGCTGGCTGCGATAAAAAGGACCTCGGTGGAAAGCATTGGGCCGAACGGACAAAGTGCTCACCGTACCCGACATAGACTTGGCGTAATGATTCGTAGCGTATGAATTATTCAATATTACACTAACGCGGGTGCTCACGTCGGGATACCGTTTGGTCTTTTCCGTAACGTGTTTTCCCGTTATGTTATATCAATCAGCCAGCCAGAAATATCCAATAAAAACATGTTTTCGGTAAGTTTTCAGAATCGACGACATATATACTTATCGATCAACAAGTTTCAGGCGAGTCCCGAAGGAATACGGGAAGAAGATGAAGAGAACAAGAACTAGTCTATATATCAAGTTACTTTCGGATGATTCGCATCGTCGTCAATCGAATTTATAACAAAGTTTAAAGTTCGCTTCTTAGCTTAAGAGTGTGTTGTGCTTTTGGTTCACCTATATATCAAACGTTTTATGGACTGTTAAATTATTTCGAATTGATTTCGCACACATGCACCATTCGTATCCACCAACACTTTGCGAATTCGATGATTGATCGTCGAGTTAAACTATTCCGACTGAAATAGGTCATTAATTTAATGTTTATATAAACAAATCGCAACTGTAACTATTGGCTAACATCACGATTTGCATAAGAATCACGAAAGAGTGAGTCCATGAATTATGGAATCAATCATTTGTTTTGTTGAATACATTAGGACATGACTTGCGCGAATTTTACTTCGGAGTCCGACTGATGTACATCAGTGGTTTGTTTACGTATTATGAGCTTGTTATAAATAGCTAAGGGTCAAAGGAAACCCATTGATATTCCTAAAATAACCCTCAGGAAGAAAAAAAGTTGAAATATTATTTCAGATAAGATTTTCCTGGCTGGAAGTAAATGATGACATAAAACGCGTGCCTGAAAGTACCTAACAATGAGGTGATAAGTAGCGATAATGAAATACATCCGCTCCACCTCCACTATGATATCAACAATCGGAGTCATCCTAGTGTCGTTTGTTTCAATAGTCGTTGATTGCACTACCTACTGATTTATTCCTTTCAAGAAGTCCCGAGTCCCCAGCAAAAGAGCAAAGAAACTGACGAGTTGGAAAGTTAGGTGTTTGAAGTGTGCGCCCACACACATCTCTTTCAAGTCTCACAACTCAACTCAAGTCGAGTCATCGTCGAGTTCGTTCCAATTAATTAAATTGGAGCCGCCAATTTATAACGACGTATTAAAAGCGAGTTATTCGTACGTAATCTAATTATTCCGACTGTATTTACTATAATCTGGGCGCACGACAGCACCAGTAGCAGCAGTCCGGCCGAGTAGATTTAATTTCTGAGCTTTCATAACTTCAATCGCTTCTTTCGCTTTTAATGTTTTTAAGCGCGGAAAAGTGAATTTATCAAGCGCACACCGGCCGAGCGAGCAATAACTGTGGAGACGCAGGGTGGCCCAGAAAAGAGGAGAAAGTCTGGAATAGCCGTGGAGGGAAAGAAGGCCGAAATCGGAATTTATAAGCAGAATTAATTAGACTAAAAACCACTGCAGCTTTGCTCTCTACTGCGCGATCACTACACTCTCTCCTCCACGGCGCGCTGCGCTGCTGTTTTAATTTACAAAAGCCAAACTTAATTCTTGTTCCACGACTGAAAAGGAATAAAGAGAAATGTAAAGGAAAATTAAAACGATTCAAGTCGCGCGGAGGCGGCTTTGATTCGGTTTAGCCTAAGACTCTCGCCATTCGTAAATCCAAGGCGTACTTCTTCTTCTTTCTGCAGAATACCACCGCATTTTCTCCAATCGCAGCGTTCGTTGGTAATCTCAGGCCTTTGCTTCTCTTTGTGTTGTGGATACGACTTTCTGACTTTTTATTAAAACCTCACCTAAGAATTGTTATCGCTATCTTATTTTACGACTGGCTAATGTCGAAATATCTGTGTTTAACTTTGACTTACCAAAGTTACAGATGGAACCAGAACTTCCAGAGAATCTAACCAAACAAGATTATCGAAGCACTCAGGTGGTCATGACTGCTTAGAAGATCAAGCTAGGAAGCAATTAGCAAAGTCACTATTTCTGCCCAGCAAGGGGCTCGCTCGCTCCCTGGTACTCCCCAATGGATAACGGACAACTTCTAGATCTATTTGGACCTTCATGCTGGGTCCAAATAGATCAAATATCAAAAGTAGTGAAACGTCCGAGTTGACATAAAAAACCGTCCGACTTAGTAAATGCTTCCGCTTTTGCATTAATAAAAATTACAAGACGGATATAACTAAATAAATCCGAATTCCCTATTTCCTCTCGAGTCATGATGTCCTGCGAGAAGTTCAGAATCGGAAGTATTAGTCCTGGCATGTATACATTTGTCGCGTAAACGACACATTTTCGTATGTCGTATATCGTCGGGGACCCTATTATGATAATTCGGACGCAATGCGTGTGCGGATAGAACCTTCGAGCCCAAGGCGGCGACTTTCAATTTGGTCGGTGCAGGATTATGTTGGCGTCGCGAATCCCCGGCGCCGCGTCTCAGCCGCAACCCCGTCCACACGCATACGAATGGCGAACGAACGAACGGGCCGGGACGTGCCTCGCTTTCGGAAACATGCTTATTTCATGCCTGATTATCAAACAGTCAGTGAGTGCATTTAGCGCTTTCGAGGACGTCTTTCAATTCTAATACTATGCTGTCACGGTTTCCACTGCCTTCTTCTCAGAGTTAAGTGAGTCATTTGACTGCCGACCGACGAAATCTTTGAGAGCCGAATTCAATTAAACTAACAACTAAATATGTATTGCGAATTCGAGTTCTATGTAGAATTTCTAAGAGTAGTACTCTAAATGTGCATAAAATAAGAAGAGATGGATATGTGGGACGCCGCCAACAATTTAAAAATTTCGCACACGCCAATCTGCAGATCTTCTCTGAAGATGTCCTTCTTTTTTTGTGAGGTCCTTTGAAATTGAAATGGAACATATCAGAATGATTTAATGACTCCTTCCATCGATGAGTATCATAAAGTTTAGTTTTTATCGGTTTTGTATTACTTAAGTGCTTTATTTTCGGGTATTTTCATTTTTTAAGAATGAACACGCACGCCATGCATCATTTTTATTAGTTTGCATACATCATATCGGTATTGACACGACACTATGAAGAAACTCGCGAGTCGAATTAGAAATATGTATTTCTTGTGTTGCGCGTTTTTTATGGGTGAAGAGAACGTGTCCAATAAAAGTTTCACTCTTTAACACACAGCAACATAAAATTATTCCCTAACGCATAAACACTGTTTTTATTCATTTCCTTCTTCAACTAATTACGTAACTGGCACAGAGTTTACTGGTCTATACTTTTTAGTTATTAATACATTTTACGTTGTGTTGGGAAACAAAATCGGTGAAAAACTCAAGCTAGAAAAAAAATCCAAAGAAAGAAAGAAAGAAAGAAATTGAGAATGTATTTATATTTAAACATTAGTTGATTGTTTTGTCATGTAGTACAAGGAAAATTATGCGGTGTTATGTTTCGTGTAATAGCGCGTTCATACGCTGGAAGGATGATTTAGCTTTGCAGAGAAGTCATGTCGAGAGGAGAACGTAAGTAAACGGAAATAAGAGGAACGTGTGCCAACCGTTTCTCTAATACATTCGCCTAGCAATGTTAAGAACAGATCAAGATGATGAAACAATGCGATATTTTGCAGTAGTCGTCGACGATGATGACACGACACACCGACTGTGACTACTTCTCGTTATCATTCCATTTTGTCGGATTTCCTCCGGCAGGTTTCCGCTTTCATATTTCTACTTCTTGCAGGAATATCAGTGGTTTCGGTTTCTCTCAAGTTAGAAGTGACCCTTCACATCACATCTGTTTATGATACAGCAGTAAGACATATCCTCTCAAAGTCAAATTCGATTACAACCTAATTCCGTAAAGTGGAAACCGTGAACGTAGCATGTTATTGTTTCTACACGGTTCGAATTAATATAAAAATGAAGTCGAGTAAAAACCATCGTAAAATCTACTAGTATATGGTTAGTTGGTTCTATGGCGTGGTGGTGATCGTTATTTAGAAAGCGCTTTGTCGTCCTCGATGCCCCATGGCGACCTGTGACTTGGCAAACATCGTGGAGTCGTTCATCACTGCCCGTTTAGTCTGCGCGTTACATTTACACCGTCGACCGAACGAACGACCAAGGGATCATAGCGCTTTAATGCACAATCCAGCTCTAGGTAAATTATTTCCACGCATTGGACCAACGGAAAAAGCATGACATCCTCACGCATAATTTACTCCATTCGGTTTAAGGCGACTTAAGTTGGAGCAGAGTTAAAATATTCATTGGAGAATGGTAGTCGAGTGGAGCGCCAAATTGGCTAGGACTTGACGCGTAACTAGAACAAACACGCTTCCAGAGAGGTGATGATAACAGCAATAATTAAAGAAGTTTGCTGTCCCAAAGTACTTGTACTTGTGCAATAGTTGTAATAATATGAATGTATAATGTGTTTTGCAGGTCGCAGATAATTAAAGCTTGGAACGGTTTCGCACGCTTCTGAAACCATGTCACACTGCCCGCATTACCGCATCACGTCTGCATTGATCTCGTAGGACATTCTACGCTCTTCCAACCACATCTATATAAACGATGCTATTCGAATGTTTGAAGAAAGGTAATACATTCAAGCACGCATGCAACTCTGGAAAGATTGCTAAATTCAACAAAGTTTCGTTTAAATGAGGCGCTGTATGATTCGAATGGCTGTTAATCGTTGCCATTCGTAACCGGCAGGGAGACAAACTTTGCACGTACTGATAAGTACTTCTGCTGTACTATTATGTCTCGCTTCGTTTACACCACGCAGTCGTTTCATTAGCTCGCATTAAACAAATAAAAAGCGAGACATCTCGAGGTGCAGAGTTAAGAAATGTGCCATTAAGATGGCACTTCGTGTTCCAAAGTATCCTCTACGTAAAGCATAATTATCCATGTTCAAGTACTTGTTTACTTCTAGTTTAAATATTTGGAATCATGTAAAATTGCCATACTGCATGTTTCCAATTTTGAAAGATTCAAAATTCATTGAGATGGATGGAATATTTTACATTGAATCACTCAGTAGGTGATTTTATTATTATTATGGAAGGAACAATGTGTGCATATGTATGTGCGTTGATAAAATTGAATTTGAAACGCTCCAGTACTCAAACCTGCAAACTTCTTCATGATTCATCAACGTTGGTAGCGCGAACTGCGGTCTGGGAATGTGCAGTAATGCCAGTTCTTCATATTACGTCCGGGGCATCTGGCAGCAGATATTGCGGACTCTACGGTTATATTTATGAACTTCACATGGGCGAGAGGTGCATGCCTAATGCTCTTTACTCCTTTTCGCATATATCTAGTTCCTCAGTGCCATAACACGAGACTTTATATCATAATTCCATTTCCCTTCTCGAAACAGAGTCTGAGTGTCTTCTGTTTGTCGAATTATTCCAAGCAAAACTACTAGAAGCACTTCTTGTTTATCATTACTACTTGGCTTTTTATAACGTTACAATAAAATATTTAAATCGCCAATAAAACTCAAGTAGGCGTCTTTATAAAGCTGACTTATAGTGACTTCCATTGTCGAATGATTTCGAAATAATGTCATCGCTGATATAAATTAGGCTGCGAGCATTATGAACGTTTGCCAGTTTGCATGCTCATCTTCGTCTATTTGCAACCCTAACAACCCTAAACAGACGGACATTAGTTCTGACAAACGATTCTGCATTTGGTTGCATTCCAGAAGGGCAGTCTCGTCATATCACACTAGTAAATAGCTTTTGGCATGGTATAATACCAAAACTAACAACGATTCTTAAAGGACTTGCATGTAATTTTATTGCGACTGAGATCATATTCCAGACGTAATTATGCTCTGCAGCATTAAATCAATTTTTGAATTTCACCTATAGAACAACCAGAATATGAGATCCGGCTAGATCTGAAGGGAATTCAGAATTCGCATCAATTGCTAACTGGACACACAACAAACATTTAGATGTGGATCTTTTCCCAAGAGACCCACTCTGGCTTTCATTAAGAGCAGATATAAATTAGCCAACATTTGACCGAAAAGAGATGTTATCACATTGCAATATAGAAGTGGGACCTAAGGGACACACTTGTGAGGTTTCGATACAGATCAACGCAACGGAATGAAATCTAATTTGAAGACTCACCGATCTTCTCATTGGAGCTGGTGGCATTCTCCACTGATTCTGGATAGATGACGACTGTGTCACTTCGTTGGAGATACCTTTGAATGTCCTGCTGATGATTATTCGTTATGACCTGATCAGGTATAGATCCTTCCTTCAATTTGATACCAATATCTAAGGCATTTTGATTCTCAATGGTTAATTCGTTGTGATTGGTGTCAGGACTCATCGAGGAGGCTGTCGCTGTGGCTGCGATTTCAGTCAGAATCGAATTGTAGCCTCCCTCCGAGGACCCATTGACTTCTAATTCAACTGTGGACAAACAAACAAGACTTAATTAATATAGAGACTCAATGTACCTATATAAATGAATAAATGAATAAAATCATGAATTATCATAAAAACAAATGGGTGCGGGAAATTCCAAGGGTATGAATATGCGAGCCATGGTTGTGGTTGGGCTGGGAAGAGAGTGGAAAAGCTTTCTGGGTAAATTATAAGAAAGGCGAATATTTTAGCAAGAAGGGGATTGTGCTCAATCCCATTTGATTATGCGAGGACACGCGTGTGAGTAGTACGCCACGTCCGATATATACCGTGGCAGGACGCTTCGACACGAATTCAATCATATTTTCCATCTTCACGTAGAAATATGTAATAATTCTCTGGAAGGCCGTTGTGTCATTTGTTTGACTTATCAAAAGCTTATCTCTTATCTGGAAATTCATTAAATTAACTCGATGCGTAAAAACAAATCCAGAGATCCAGAGATCGTGACATACGCACACATAAACAAAAAAAAAACAACGTACATTAATTTAAATAATTTTCAAACCCCACCATCTTAGAACGTATTAAATAGATGGAATTTATGTCCCTGAAAACTTTATAAATCTTCGACCATATAAGTACACAGCGTTTAGCAAGTCAAATGATCGCGAGATATGTATATATGTGGCGAGCATTTCAAACAAGAGGAGAGGGTCTGATCTAGTTTAGCCCCAGCACATCGTCAAACACGCAAAATAAGAAATAGCGGTTTGGAATATGACAGCACAGTGAATCGGTAAAGAGGCATAAATATAAAATATTGATGTGTGATTGTAAAATAGAAAAGGGGATGAGAAAGTCAGAAGATGCGTGTTGGAAAGTGGGTGCGAATCACCAAACCAATAAAAGTATATTGCAAACGCAAGCAACAGCAAAAAGAAGTATGGCTTGAAGGGCCGGGAGCAATCGAATATTTGGTGCGTGCACACCGCGGATATCGACAGACCTCCACAGTCCATAACCATAATTCATCTGAGGTCGATCATCATCTTCTAGGATCACCTCTCTACCTTAACCGAAGAACAGCCATCAAATCTCTTCGTGCCTGGTCGCTGCTATTTTATGTATCCATGCAAAGGCACGGAGCAATCTTCTTCATCCTCCTTAATATAATATAAAGTCGACCAACCAGCTAAGGCTACGCCAAAAACCTCCAGCACATGACGACAAACAAACATCTCACATTCCTAGCTGGCGCGAAAAAGCTTATTTATTATTCGATAAATCGAAACCTATTCAAGAGGTAGTGAGAACCTTCGATTTATTAGAAGAAGCCGGAAAACTGGGGTGTCGAAGTCATTAATAAACACGTGAATATAAAAAATGCACATCACTTTTAAAAATCCAATCTTCCTCCTTCTTCAATCTTCTTCTCCCGAGCAATAAAAATAATATATACATATAAACCTGGCTCCAACTCAGCGGTGGGTGTCAATTGCAGTTTTATGTATTTTTATTTTCTCGACGCGCCAACGAACAGCGTGAACAGAAATAAATTTATCCGTACGCAAAGTGAAACACAAGCAGCACGGGGTTTTGATTACAACACTTTAATTCAATATCGAAGTATGCATAGAATTTATGCCGGGCTCTTAAATAATACGCCGAAGTGAGCAGAGCGCGCCGTATTCGTCTTGCAAACTTTTAATCAATTTTCGAACATGAAAAAGAAAGATTCTCCAACCACCATCATCCGTCCCGCTTTCTTTCCGTGCAAAAAAAGATGATGCACCAGTCGCCAGAGAATTTGCATTTCGCAATCGAAGACAACGCGGATGTTGTAACAACTGGTCGTCGAAGTGCTGCTCGTCGCAATCGTGTTTACATACAAATCAGTTTCGAAAAGTCATGAGCGTCGAACTACAAGCATTGATTCTTACGATATCACCGATTGCAAAAGGGGGTTGGCATGATTTTTCATTCTTGGCACTGTAATTATTGTGGTTTCCGAACCATCACGATGTTTTTATAAAATTTTCCAACTTTCTTCAATTGGAGAAGTTTCAATGTAACTTGTCATATTTCAACCCCGTAAACATTTAATCTACTTATAGGATAACTGCAACATGTTAACGTGACATAATCTCATTTGCACAATGCAAAAAGTTACAATGGTTAGGAGGGATCAATTGGATTAATACGCCTGATGTGAAATTATTAAATTAAAAGAAAGCACCCTATGACATCTTCAACCAACCCTGGGAATAAATGGAAAACATTGTTGTCATTTACTTACGGTTGTGTGGATAAAACTTTTGGGGTCTAGGGATCATTACAAATGTCATTTTTCATAATTAATTTTTATGGCATTATTTTAAGAATTTCTGAGATGAGTGATGATCCCACATGAAAAAGAAGGTTGCTTCAAAGAAGGTAACACCTAGTTTTTTACATCATCGCCACTTTTTTGAACATGGACAGCAGAGGTAAAATATGATGGAAGCTTGGGTGAGTTGGCGCGGCAAATAATTGATGTGCGGTCCGCGTAAGATAGTTCTGATTGATGACGCGGTTATCTTGTGACCGTGTCCGGTTTACGATGACCAGCATATTGAGACTTCCTTCCGTGGACCTAAACTTCCACCTCCATATCCTCCCTGGGTTATTATTGATTAGGGAATTATTGAATTCGAGACTGGCGGTGATGACTTCGTATGTTGTTTATTGAATTTTATTAGACTTGCAGTAGTAGTTGCAACAACACTTGTTTTCTTTTCTAAGGGTTCGTTCGTTGATGCGATGAGGGTGTCAGCTAGCTGTCTGGTTGACCGCCACGTTCTTCACAGCCCACTGCACTCTGTAGCGAGTAGACACCGTGTCAAAACGTTAGTGTCACTGCATTCTCATCCCCCTTTTTGACTAAAACTGCATCTTTCTTTCCTGGTCTTGTTTTTAAATGAAAATTGAACAAATCCTTAGCACTTTCCTAATTTATATAAATGAAATTTGCTAACAATAGATGGAGAGGCTGGGAGACAATCGAATCGATTAATTACAAAGCTGTCTAATCCATACTACAGGTTAGCCTTATCAGAATCTTCCTGATAACAAACACCAATAGAACGGTAGTTATCTAGACCTAGTAGTTATTGTTGTTCTGGATTCTGGGGAGCTGTTGTTTTCTTTCAGAGATGTCGTGTATAATGCTTTGTTCCGTTAATTGTACCTATACTTGCGGTGTGATGAAGTCGTTCGACGACCCGTATGCGTCCCAATTGAAGCAATCAACTGAGGTAGCCACACACAATGTATGTTGCTCACCCACAATGCTTCTCGCGACAGCTGCAGGTATCCGGGACGACGGCGACTACGACTAATCAAAACCAATTTAGACACTCTTAATACCTATTAGCTAAATGCATCAGCAGCCCGTATAAATGCTTCACCGACGAGACAATAATCGCATCGACTAAATGAACATTATGGGGGCACCTCGATGAGAGTTTTGTTATGGCCTTTCTCGTCTACTTCTCTGATCATGTTACTTATTCACCTTCAATTAAGCTTTCAATTTATGAAGTTCTGTTGTTCTTCTGGGGTAAATAAAATTTTTGATCTTATTAGAAGATTACAATTTTAATAACCCTCATATATATTTTCAAGGTCATCCCAACAGAAAATTCAAGGTTAAGAAAAAAATCATATCATAACCTTTAAACCCCTGCTAGTGACTTTTAAGGGGTGAGGTTAATCCATTCTCAGGAAGACCACCACTTATCAATTGAAGCCAAGCGCACGCTTTTACTCTTATACAATACTCACTCACTCTTATTATTCAATATTACATATTTGGAATTATACGTTCGTAAGCAACATAAATCACAATTAAACGTGTACAGAAGCAAAGTCCCTCTTTCCACCCTATAGGGTTCAATGTTATAGTTTAGTTTAACAGTGAGATGACAAGTCGTATCCAACAAGGGTAAACACCATCATAGGTACTATTACTATCCTATCCAGAGTCGCAACGGAGAAGTTTATAATCGAAATTAGTAGCAGAGAAACAATTTGGCAAATGCCACCCTGACAGAAATCCCGTCACGCATAGAAAAGAAACTGGTCCTCCGGTTCGACGATGGCGTATTATGGAATCAGTGATGGTCGAGTGGTCGCGTGGCTTTTACAATGTCACAAGCACGAGTTCCCATCGATGCATCCTTTCAACGACGGGTGCGCAGCGGACTTCTCTCGTCCATGACCGACTCCCGACCGACTGCAACGGAAAGGACCATCAACTATGATGAATCGCTTTCTGGCCAGCCAGATTCGTTGGTCCGTTCATTGGTTCCTCATACACGCGAAGACAACAGCGACAATATAACACTACAATAACTCCAACAACTTTCGTTTAATTGTAGAGATTTCCAGAAAGTTCGTTTCCTCCAAAAAAAAAAGAATTAGGAGGAAGGACAGGAAAGTCAAGAAGTGAAAGTGGAAAAGTAAAAGTCTTGAAACTCACAATTCAGCAATACAATATTTATTTATTACCTATATAGGGCACATAGGCAATATATTCCTAGATGTCCAATGTCCCTAGTGTGGACATCACGAATCAGGAATAAATCAAACCTAATGCGAGATCATATGCGGTTGCAGGTGTTTACTCGCTTTGCTTAGAGAATGTACACCTCTCGTAAGGGTAGTTGACTACTATCGGATAGCAGTTACATGTATTACCTGCCAAACCAACATGAGCTCAAGGGAATATATGATATCGTCTGGGACGACGCGTGTATAACGCATGCGATAGTGTAACCAAACCAATGTTATAGAAAGTAAACAGCACATTAGCATATACATGAATCTCGTACATTAAACGTGAGCTACGGACATGAAGGAGGCGAATATGCCAGAGACGTCCAGCGCGAATCTATTCCCCTTCTACCTTAAACGTAAACGTAAGGGGTGAGGTGCACCCCTGCAGAACAAATCGTTCTATAACTGTGCCAGATCGACTGATGTGCTTGCTGCTGAGGGTCGGATTAATCTACATGCTGACTAACACAACGACGACCACGAAGAATACGACTTTGGATGACCAAACACACCATCGCGTTATTGGATTTATTTCCCTTTTGCTAGACGGGGGAAGGACTATAACACGAATGAGAATTGTACTGTATGCTCACGTGCCATTATTGTATATATCCATCGATCAGTTCACACTCGATGATTTTTATCTATAAATATATTATTATACATTCTCGCTTGCTATTTTAATTCCATTCAGTTCTCAACACGATTGTGTTTAACTTCATTTAATTGTTCAGCTAAAACCGCATTAGCATTTTGATTGACGTTAATCAATGATTTGTTTTGTTGGTGCTAATAATTCCTACGTGCTGTTTAATTATTTATTATATTATAATATTTTGTAATCTGACATTTATAATTTATAAATATTTTCATTAATATTTCATTTTAAATT
>JASKGN010033415.1:0-10724 GCA_030556245.1 Falagria sp. GC000072 | reverse complement strand
TTTTTAGGTTTTGGCGAAAATCTTTGATAATACGGTTTGTAATCGGAATCAGGATAAGATTTAAATTTGCAAGGGTTACCACTAATTGTAGGTTGAGGTATTGAAGGTACTGGAATTTGTGAACTGGAAGCCATTTTGATTTTGTTGGAACTTTTGACATTCACAGTTTTTTGTGAGATTTTCTGAATGCTTAAATCTCGCGATTGTCTTATCATAGGTCTTAAGTTTTGTTTATTGGCAGCAGCATTCGAGGTAGATCTCGAGAACAAACTGATACTATCTGGTCCCTTGAGAGTTTTTATATCGTCATATCTTACAGCGTCAGATCTTTCTGGAATTGTTGCTGGGAAAACCATGTTGGTTTTTGGAGACTCCGAATTCAAGTCGTAATTTAAGGAAGTGTCTGTTGAAGTTTGGAAAGTTGGTTTTGTTCGATATTGTCTAACAACAATCCTGGATTTATGTACAATCGTATGAACATCCATGTCTTTAGGTGGTACATACTTCTTTCTAGCGTTTTGTATAATTTGATATGTTATGGATGGTTCGATTTTAGCTGGTGGTACAATATTTCCAGAAGTGTTAGTATTGGCATTCTTCTGTTTTGGTATTTTTGTTGTACTCAAATTTTGTTTTTTCTGAAGGAAAGGATTTACTTCACGTTTTGGTACGTGGGATTCAGGGTGGACATTTCTTGCAGTGTTGGTAACAAAAGGATCTTCAGGACCAAATTTGAAAATTGGTTTGGGTTCAGGTTTAGGTGGTTGAGTACTGAAAGTACTCATAAACTGACAAGGTTTTTGATTGGATCTGTGACCAGATAAAGGTCGATATGCGACTCTGGGATTATCAGCATTTGGATGAAATATCATATTGGGAGTGTTTTCCACGGAAGATCTACAAGGTTTAAGTTGATTTTGAATTTTCACTTTTAAAGATGGCTTTTCGACTGTTGTAATTTTACATTGTGGATTGACTTGTGTAGAACGAATTGCTCCTTGGAAAAGTTTGGGTGCAGGAAGCTTGTTATCCGAGAGATTTCTAACTTTCAAATCGTGAAGGGCTTTAGAGGCTTTGATTGTATTCAGAACAAGTTCTAAATTTCCAGGTGGTACAATATTAGGTACCATATTATTAGTAGAAGCTTTCATGAAAGTTTTCTCAGTAGAATAATCTCGAATTTGAAATCTGCGAGTAGGTGGTCTTAAGAATGGGTTATCCAATAACGAATAATTCTGTCCGTGACCTTGACAAATGTCATGGAAACGATCCATAAGTGTTTTCCTCCTTCGAAGTCTATTCTGGGACTGACAAAAATTAAAGAGATATCTTCTCGGGGTAGATTGTACAGATCTAAGTAAACATCTCGAAGAAGGTCTTACTCTTGAAGAAGGTGACAAAGTCTTCTTCATTAAATGTTCCAATTTCTCAGGTGAAATCAATCGAGAACACTTCTCCTTACTAATTTGTTCTAACAATCCATTGGTGTTCTTTAACATGTCAAGTTTATTAATCTGTTGTGGTGTGGGTGTTATCCTTGCTGGTTTCATAATCTTCGAAATGGCTTTACTCTGAGGTAATGTACGACGTAGATTCATCGGTGAGAAATCAGTTCTTATGGAATGAGATACCAAAGTGCGAATCCACTTGAACGACATATTGGTAACAAAAAACTTAAAAGATAAATAACCACCAAGTAAAAAAAACGTTCACATTATGATATCACCAAAAAGACTAACGATGTTTCTCGCTTTTAATAAATCAATTATGAACAACGTTTTCTAATACGAGAAATTTTGCGGAGCGCGTTTCTGAATTATTTCAAAAATTTGTCATCACTACTGTCATCACAAAACAATATCCAAAATGTATAGGAGTCTGAAAACAAAAGATTAGAGAATAAATATGTTTTGTTACATAGCAATGAGAAAAGTCATAACAAATTTATTACTGCACACGATTTACAGCAACAAAATGATTTAAAACGGTCTTTAAATCGCAAGATTTAAAAATTCTTTAAATCGCAAGATTTAAAACATATCCGAATCGAAATTAAAGGATTTTAATGCTACTTAAACCAAAAGTATTAATTTAAATGTTATTAAAATCTTTAAAAAGTTTGGCAACACGTTGATTGTGTTGTTTCCTAGCAGCAATTTTAATGTCTGCATCTCGAACCCCATCGTTTTTCGAAATCTTGTTGGTATCAGAAGAAACTGTCGACTCTTTCTTATTCAAGTTAGATTTCTGCATGTCGGACCCATCATCGTATTCTGATAAATCCGTGAACGTTTCAGAGAAATCTTCCACCGAAGTGCTTTTTAAAGTGCTACTCATTTTCTTCGAATCGATCAAATTTTGTCCGTGAGTTGATCCATTCAATTGACTTAAAGTTCGTGTGGTGTATAAAATATTGTAGCAATACTTTCCTGATTCTTTTGTTTTAGATGTACCAGCGGATACTGTAACATTCGGTTTCTTCGGCGAGATTTGAATTTCTTCGTCTTCAGATTGTTCACTTTTATTTGATAACGATACCAGATCCTGATTAGATTTCGTCGAACCCAATGAGACTTTGTCTGGAGGTCCCGCTACAACATGATGACCTTGTTTATCTTTGTCTTGATTCAATGCGTGAGTCAAAACTCTCCACAATTCATTATTAATATCAGTGAGTTTCTCACTTTTTGGTGGTTTCTTTTCGAATTTTATAATTTCTAATTGGACACTGTCTACACGTGGTTTAGAATTACCTAATGACTTCAAGTAGGAATAATTATTGCTTGAAGAATAAGTTTTCGAGCCGGAATCGCTGTGCATTTCCCGACTAGAAGATGTACCACTCATTGGTGTTAACAACTGCAAATGTTGGTTGTTGTATTTCTTCTGGGACGTGTATGACTTATACGTGAAAGTTTTTATTCTTGGGCGATGGAAAAATATTCCAGTTTGTCTATCAGGTTGTTGTAAAATCTACAAAAACAAAGCAAATCTGATTTTTTCTATTCTTAAAAAAGAAAATGATTTTTTTTTATTCTTAAAAAAGAAAATGATTTTTTTCTATTCTTAAAAATTAAGATTGTTTTTTTACCTTTTTGTAGTGAGTCCTCAAAGTTGGTACATCATCGCAATCTTCGGAAGTATTTAAATAAGGCGATTCTAAATTTGGTTTGGGACAAGCAACTTTGACAGGTTCATCTGTCGGCGCGTCTTTGGACAAACTAAAAGTGGTATTGACAAATTCTCTGGCTGTTTCTAATCTTGCGCGTTCCATACTTCCAAATTTCGCATCGAATCCAGCTTTTGAAGTTGTAGATTCAGCAATCGACTCTTCGTCTGGAGATTTATCGGGTTGTATAGCTTTTTTCGTAGCGGAAGTTCTCATTTTGGGTTTCTTCTCTTCCTTGGACATATTACCAGGCATCATTCCAGTGATTTTCTTCCAATTCAAAGAATTATGAGCTTGTAACGCTTGTTGTGTATGATAATCACGATGATATTCATCATAAGGCGAATTATAGATGTTATAACATCTCAATAATTGCCATTCGTTAAAATTACATCGTGATAATGGATTCTTATCATTGATCAAAATCAAAATTTCGGAATTTCGATTTAAATTATGTACTTGCCTTAAATTTGGATTGGCTAGTTTTACAGCAATGGAAGATGTCAAGTAATCTTTTTGTTTAGCTGGTAAAGCTGAGCGGAAGGGTAAGAACCAATTCAATGCAGACATTTTGAATTTAATGGTATTCTGAAATTTTTACAATTTTTCTTAGATTTTTTCTTTTTTTGAAGAGGTACTTTACCTGTTAGATTGGAAGATTTTGTATTACACTCAAATTTTACAAAATGCGTGCTGAAAATTTTGAATGTTGTCACCAGCAACACTTCACGCGATTTGCTTTCTTTTTTTGACGTCTCGCAATGAGATTGACACATTATTCAAAGACCACTTGATTTTATTTCTTTATTTATTGCTTAAATATAGAGTTTTTTTTAAAGTTAACATAAATATATCACAATTTAAATCTAAAATTAAATCTTAATAATTTTTTTTTTTCAAAGTTTTTGCTTTCTTTCTCCGTAAATTGAAGTCAAACGATTATTTGATCCTAAACAACATAAAGTATTAGTTTCATTATTATTAATATTGTTTAAATCAACCATTGAATAAGACAACATTTTCATTTTTTCATTGTTCTCATTTACAATCATTTCTATCAATTGCTTAAAAACTAGTGGGCATTTTCCAACACGTTCGGGTTTTGGTTTTATTTGTGGTGGAAGAAAACCGAAAGGATCATCTTCTAGAGTATCTGCAGGCTTTCCAATTAATATTTCCCACCAACAATCGAAAATGTCTTGTAACATTGTCAGTTTTTCTGGTTCAGTCTCACCTTTCTTTAAAATTATCTCAAAATGTTTGAAAATTATAATTATATGTGGTGGTATTGAAATGAGGATTTCTCTAATTTTGTTTTTTTCTGAAAAATTTTATTTTTAATATATTCTTTATAAAAATTTATGTTTTTACCTTTGTTTTTTATTAAAATTTCCATATCATCAAAATCCAAAACGTAGGAACATTCCAAAATCACTTTTTTAATGACATTTCCAAGAATAAAAATATCTGCAGCTTCTAAAAGTTTTCCAAGTTCTTTTGACTTTTTCTCTTTTTTGGATTTCTTCAAGATTTTCTCCACAATTTTTTGGTTACATCTCCCACGATAAATTCCTTTCACATCCTTAAAATTTTCAACCATTATTATAATATCCTTTAAGAATTCTTGACGTTTTTTAGGCAGAGTATTTATTGTTGTTAAATTAATCAAACCTAAAAATCATTTTGTAATAAAATTTTAAAATTTTAAGAAAATTGTACTTCTTATCGATCCAACACTGCTAGCATTATCATCCACACTTCCTCTAGAATTTCTCAAAACATGAAAATCCAAAACTTCTTCCATCTTAGCTTTCAATTCCTTAAAACAAAACACCAATACAAATTTTAACATTTTTTATAAATCAAAAATCAACAAAACCATTTCCCCAAGGATGAAAAAAGGATAAATTAAACACAAAATGTTAACACAAAGCTTTCACAAAGGATTATATATTACTATTGTACATTTATTTAAATAATTATAAATACTCTAATTCTATTTCTTTTTCTGAAGAAAATCTTTAACACACACAGAGATTTTCATTATAAACTGGTTTTCTCAAGACTCACATGAACATTTCCCGGATTTAAATTATGCATTGATTTGCTGGAATCTTTCTTTGTAAGTTTTTCCTTCTCTGGAAAACTCTTCACATCTGTGTCCATCGAAATTTGCTTTTGCAAAATTTTGTTAGTTCTTTTACAATCTCCTGCTTCTAGTGATTTTTGAATATCACTGAAAACAACTAATAATAATTGAACAACTTCGTTTTTTCTACAGGCCATCATGACAGCATTGTTTCCATCATCTCCACCAATCATACTTTGTCCCCAACAAATCCCAATACTTTCTGCACTCATGCCATTTTCATTTTTATGATCTACAACTTTTACTAAATGTGTCAAAAGAGTTTTCAAAGTTTCCCTATGGGCATTTGGCATGTTCTCAACAACTTTCATCACTGCTGCATTTCTTTCTTCTTTGGAATAATCACTACCTAAAATAAAATTTAAATTATTACTAGTAATATTTTCTAAATTTAAAGTTTCAAAATTTTACCATAAATTTTATGCAACTGATGGAAATCTTCTTGTCCAATAAGACTTTCTTTTAATTCCCTTATGAAAAGTTTCAATAATCCACTTGGTACATCCGCACTATGTTTATGTACACCTAAAGTGTTATCTAAATCTTTGGCATTATTTTTATTGATGGCAAAACGCAAATCTTGAAGAGTTGCTAAAGAAGCACTGGTTCTATATAATCCATCCGAAGTTATGTTAAGGGGAAGTTCCACATATTCAATGCATTTCAAAACTAGAAGTGGTACTGGAGTTCCATCACGTTTTTCCAATTGAATTAAAGTGTTTCCAAAAACTGATTCGTTCTTATAAATTCCCTTTTCATACAAATCATTTGCTGAAGGCCTTATTTTTAGAAATTGTTTGATTCTACTTCGTACCCCATTATCGATTTTCGAATGACTGAAGGAACTTTCACTATTGAAGGACGAACTTAACGCTGGGGATTTTTTATCCTTGTAGAATTGGATCTTTTTATTGTCTGGTAATATCAAAATGTGTTCTTTGGGGCTTTTTTGTTCGTAACGACAGTCCGAGATGTTTTCTGCTAAGGTCTAAAAATTAAAGAAAATTATTACCAAAAAAACTCAAGATTACGAAATTAGTAGAAGTGTCAAGGTTAAAGAAGTCAAAAAAAATAAAAATAAAGCATTATAAAAATTAAATTGAGACTTACTTTTGTTCTATCTGGATATTTATGTAAAAGTTTCCCTTCGTGTTCTTCAATCACTTCGTTTTTTAATACTTTCACAGTTTGTTTATCGATTTTGTACTTTGTAACATGATTAAAATCGAATCTAAAAACAAACAAATTTTTAATTAAACCTGTAGAAACCTTGATAAAATTTTTGTTTACTTATTATCTTGATTATGTTTTCGCTTTTGTTCCGGGGATGGACTTCCAGTAAAGTTTTTCTTCCCAAGGATTGTGGATTCTAAAATGTTTTTGTTAGTTTTTCGATTTGTAGAATTCCCTGGTGATGAAGAAGAAGTCGATGCATAATTATTGATTGTATCGTAACCTGCTGGTACCTAAAAATAAAAATGTCAATTAAAATAGGAATTACTCATGATTTAGTAATTAAAATTACTCCGGAATAAAATAAACTTAGAATATCCATATTATAACATGAAAAGCACATGAAAGTAAACTTATAATTATATTTCAATCGATATATTTATTTCTTTTTAAATTTTATGAATGTGAACACGAGCAAAATTTAGTTGAAATGAGTAAAATATAAAGCATAATGGCATTTTTGTAATTTCTTATCTCTAAATTAATTTTATCAATAAAATGTCGATGAAATGATAACAAATTAAACATAAAGTTAGTCATTCATTTATTTGTTAATCTTTGAAATGAAATAAAATTACACAATTCAATTAAAAATTTTATTTGGGTTACCTCGAATTCAGGTTCACTTTCCCACTCACAAAAAGTCCTTAAATTATTCATCCAATGTTTAACATCTTGTGGAGGGAATTTTTGACTTTCATCTAAAACTTTAGTTGGGTTTAGATTTGTCAAAACTTCTACAGTTTCATCAAAAGCAAAAGAAACAATGTTTTCTCTAGCTTGTTTAATAATTAAAGTTCTTGGTAAAGGTTTTGGGGTTTTTCTAACCTCTTGTAACTTTTTTCTTTGTAATGGTAATGGTTTAACTTTGTTAGGTTTGTCTTCAGTCTCAATTTTTTGGGTTTTAGGAGTATAACATTCCCAAATGTGCATATATTCACTAGGACGATGATTTAAATCCTTGGGAATAATTATAGCCTGTCGAATTTCATCAACAATAGGAATCACTGATTTTCTATTGTTTTTAGTTCTTAATTCAACTTGTTCTAATTCTTTATCCTTATCATAAATAGCCAAAGGACGATAATTAAAAGATTCTAAAGATTTTCCTTTTTTCAATGGATTTTTTCTTAGTTTAATTTCAGGATTAGAATTGTTATCTTTATGAAATAAATTTTCATTGTCCTTTTCATATTTTGGTCTTTGAATTTGCCAATTTTCATCACACTTCCATAAATCTTTGTGAAATTCTTTTTCTTCTTTTTCCTCAATTGAAAATTCACTTGAATATAAAGACATTTCAGAGAGTTCAAAATCTTTTTTATCCAAAGTATAAGTTCCTGAAGAATTTGAAAAATTTGAAGATTCACTTTCATGATTTGAAAGAGAAACAAATGATTCAGAAGAGTCACTGAGTTGTGTAGTCATTTCCGGTTTTGGTAGATTGTGATTGGTTAATTTTTCAATGTTGACATAAACAGGATATTCTTCATCTTGAACTTTATCTTGATCTATGTCACTTAGAAAATCAAACTCTTGAAGAACTTCTTGGACTTTTGCATCGAAAACTTGGAATTTCTCTGGAGATAATTGAAAATCCACACCCCAAGCATCACCAACACTCCAAGCTTTTTGAATACGATATGAATTATCCTTATTATCCTTAATTTTGTCTTTATCCTTAAAATTAATAAAAACCTTCTTGTTCTTTTTATAGGGATAACTTCTTCGTAAATTGTTATTGCGTAGAAGGACATTGTCTAAGTCATCATTGAGTAATCCATATTGAAAGTTATCTTCGTATTGTGGCATTTTGTTATCACTGTTTCTTATCACTTTCGATTTTAATTTTTCTTCGTAAATGTCAAACGATGAACGGATTTCTTTCAACCAGGAATATACACTGGATACAATCATTTCTCATGTATCACCACAAACTTTAAATATATGTCATTTATTTGTTTATCTAATCTTTTTTTATTGATAAGATTACACTTACACAATGTTCAATAAGAAAATCTTTAGAAAAATTAATTTTTACACTTTAAGTAACTTTACTTAACTTAAGTCAACTTGATTTAACTTATGTCAATCGAAACTAATAACTTTATGAAGTTAATATTATAATTACAAAATTTTAAATAAAACTTAGAAACAATGAGTAAGTGACTTAAATGTGTAATGTGTAATAAGTAATGTTTGTTTAATTTATCATTGTAAATGGGCGTCGATGTTTCCTGTCTGCGATAAACTAGCCACAGTTGAGAAAATCAAATAATAAATGTTTCTTTCACTGAGATTTAGTAATCATTGCTTTTTATTACTTAATCAACTCAATGAACTTAAGTCACTTGTATTTGCAGCAAAATCCACTTACAAACTTATTTTTAAACTGACAAACACTTGACACAGTTTTAAAAATTGAAGTAGCTTTATTTAAGTCATTTAAATTTAGTTAAAGTTTCAAAAAAATTTAAAGTTTGGACCAACGCATTGTTGTGTAAACGCAATGAAAGCTCAAACTCAACTGAAACTGACTTAAGTTTAGTTTGAATAAATCATACGCTTTGGTATCCATGCTTGGTAAATAATAAGACGAAGTCAATCGAATGATGCGCTTTAGAGTTTAGAGCTTTGTGCTGTGCGTTGGTGCCCCCTTACTTAAGCTAAATTAAACTTGACTTAAGTCTTGTTTCATTTCACATATGTTGAGTTTTAATATCAACTATAGCAAAGTTTAATTTTAAGTTTAATTAATTAAAAGAAGTAAGGTACTTAAGTCAAATTACTTAATTTTTTTTTTAATTTTAAATTTTTATAAATTCACTTTTTTCTTTAAGAATTAAATAATTAATTAATCACTATTAAATTTATAACAAAAGTCAATGGTAACAAATGTGCATACAAATGCGTAATGAATAGAATTATTCAGTATTTATTCATATTCCATATTTGAATGTTTAAAAGTTTATAAAATAAGTGACTAAGAAGTAAAAAACGTCGAACGGTGAGACCACACATCGCTTAACACAAGGTGTCACCTTAAGCTACCGTTTTATATTCAATACTTATTGAATGAAGGAATGAATAGTTGGTTAATTATGAATTCAACTTTCGATTCATTCGTCATGAACAAGTAATACTTGATGATTAACTTGATAATATAAAAGAATACTTAAGTAATGTTACAATTAAATGTTTTATTTTTATTTTTAAATTTAGTTTGAGATATTTTAAAGTTTTTCTTTTAAAAGGATTATTGTATAAACTCATAGCATATTGAAGTTTTTAAGTTTAATTGGACAATTTGAGTTAATTGTCTGTTTAATTGGATGAGTAATCAAACAGTGATCCCATTGATAATGTCGCCTTTGCGTCGCTTCGGCTGTTTCAATTCGATTCAATTGCACCAAGCCTTTTAAAACATTCCGATTTAATCGCTCAATAGAAATATATACATCATAGTAAATATTCTAAGTTGAATTGAATTATTTATTAGTAGAAAAAAAAAGAATATTTATAGTTTAATATTAGAAGGAATTTTATCTTATCAATTTTTATGTAGTTTTCTTATTGATAAAAACAAAAAGATTTAAAATAAATTATTAATGCAAGAAATTAAAATTTAAGTTGCTTTACAGAGTTCAAAGTTTTCTCTCTTAATAAGTGTAACTAATCAGTAACTAACAATTTATTTTCTACAGACTTAAGTCGTTTGACTAGGAGTATGACTATTTGCGTTTCAGCATCTGTATCGCCTTCCTGTTTAGTTATCTGGATTTATCAATCATGAATGGAATATGATACATGATCGCCTGATCTTTCTATTAAATGCAGTTTATTATGAATGAAATTTTATCAGTTTTATTTGAAAACATAAAATTTCTAATAATCCCAAACAATTTTTTCCCTAGAGAGAACCAAATTGAAAAATTGAAATTTCAAAAAAAAAATTATTTACTGAGTATTTAATCTAAAACGATAATTTATTTTATCAATTTTCGAGTAGCACTTTATTTGTTTGTAAATCTATTACTATCCTTACTAAATTTATTTTTGAAAATGAATGAAAACAAATATTAAGTAATTTACCTGCTTCCTTTTCTCCAATCTTGGAATTCCTCGATACAACATTGATTTAAATTTAATTAAACAATTATAATACTATTCTCA
>JASKGN010033360.1:0-17264 GCA_030556245.1 Falagria sp. GC000072 | reverse complement strand
GTGACAAGGCCTTTCGTAGGAATGTAAGATAGTCACGAAAGAACCTTGGCTCGCGTGGGCAGGGGCGCATCCCTGAAGTAGATCACAAAGATCTACCCGCTACCCTTTCAAATAAAACACTTTTGTTTTCTGCCAAGTTAGAATATAATGTACAAAATTCCTTGCAAAAAGGCAATAAAATATCATTATTATTACGTACAGCTGTTTCAATGGAAATTTAAACTAGATAATGGATAAACCATAAGCGTATTTATACGTGGAATTCGTTATTAAATTAATCGGGCGAGATATCTGACTATTACGAAGCAATAATCTCGCGTAAATCTCTATTAGCACCTTGCAAAACATTCGTTCTTGATCTCGACCTAATCAATTGAGCTCGTCTGTCAGCACCGGCAAGTCGAGGGGCTCGCTGTCTTCGCTGCTCTCTGCTAAAGGCAGAGCCTGTATGCAATGCTTCGAGAAGACTATCCATTACTCCTTCTTGCGTCTCTGAGGGATTCATATCGATCAACGCTTTCTTGCGTGCTTCCCGCTCTTGCTTTTCCAACTCAGCTTTCCTTCTGGCTTCTTTAGCACGTGCATTCTTCTCGACCAACTCGCGTTCTTTATCGTTGTCACGTTTTGCTTCAATGAACGAGTCCTTGAATGTTTTCAAGTCGCTGAAGAACTCTTCCAGAGTGTATTTCTGCTTGTCGAACACGTAGAATTCCGCCAACTCGCTATACAAATTCTCCATCTTCTTAAACATATTTTGCAGGACTGCACACTGCTCGCGAGCTTCGTAGGAAAACTGTTCCATAACCTCCACGAATTTATCTTCTTCGCATTGTGGTATCCTGTTGTTCTTCAGATCGTGTTCAAGATTCTTAATCTCTTTATCCATCTGAGAAAGGGACTTTTGTATCGTGTCAGATGACACTCGACTAGCACTGAAAGAAGTAATAATAAATAATAATTCGCAATTATGATAAGTCTTTAAACTAACAACATACCTATCAATGTGAGGCATCTCGTCCATGAAATGCAACAACTCCGGGAACTTCCTCTCCACGGTTTCGGTAATATAATGCAGCAACGTTTGCTTATTCTCAATGTCCTTTGTGCCTGTGAGTTTGGTCAAGAAACTAATTTCAAAACCAAACGCTTGGGCATTTCGCGAACCCGTATTCATATAGTTCCCCAGCAGAAGGATCAACTCCAAGATTTTAGCAAACTTTTTACTACGTCGTACTTCCTGACAAGCTGCTGTAGCAGCGACAATTTCCGGTTTGATATCATTGACCATCTCAGCGTAATTCTGTCTGAACGTGAGAGACTTTAACCTTGGCACAAGTCTTTTAATCTCAGACATTTTCACACAGAATTGCTCCGCTTCTGTGAGATCATTGTATTGATCCCGATATTGCTGAAACACCTTGAGTTGATCAGGTGGAGGAAGATATTGAATTAGTTGCTCGAGGACATTTTCACTTAAAACTCTCTCATCACACCTGAGTAGACATATCTTGATGTCTTCATAATTCATGTGCTTCAAACTTCCACTCAAGAGAATACTAAGATTCTGAGCTGTCTTCCCATCGAGGACTTTCAATGCCTTGGTCTTCTTTAATGTTCCCACTGATGTTATTCTATAATCAAACAACAACAACAATAAATAAATAAATTAATTGCTACATTGAAACTTATTGCTTACTTATCAACATCATCATTATTCTTCTTGGAAAGCGGCTTCGAAGTGAATTTCTGCGCCAGTCCATCAAGGATATCATTACTCGCAAGATCCTCCTCTTTAACTTTAAACCAAAACGATTTCTCGGTGAGCTTATGTGGCACGATTGTTTTCCAATTGGCTTTCTTCAGAGGCCCACTAACTTCCCATTTCTTCTTGGGTTTGAGTCCGGCTGGCAATTGCGGTCCTGCCATGCCAGGAAGTGCCACAGGAGCTCCACCGAAAGGTGGTGGTGGTGGTGGCATAGCACCACCAAGCATTGGCGGTGGTGGAGGTCCCATACCAGGTAAAGGCGGCGGTGGAGGACCACCAGGTATTGGCGGCGGTGGTGGTGGGCCACCATTAATACCAGGCATAGGAGGGGGTGGAGGTCCAGAGGAGACATTTTTACCAGGCATTGGTGGCGGTGGAGGTCCACCAGCTATAACATTAGCTAAACCAGATGGTGGCACAGGTCCACCAGACTTGACTTCGCCTCCAGTTCCTGCACGTCCTTCGATGATGGCTAATTTAGCTAGTGCCTCTTCTTTAGCAGCTAACGCCTCTTCTAATTGACTTTGCAATTCGTTGTATTTCCCTTCGTCTACTACCGACGTATGAGAAGTGTTTTCTTTAATCTCGTCGATTAAGTTCTGCACGTCGATGGTGAGATGCCTTCTGGAGAAGTCCGGATCAATACCATTCTTTTGCAGGACTATTTGCGAGACGACTTCTTCGATGAGTTTATAATAAGAAGGCCTAACAATAATGTCATCTCTGATGAAAAGTAAATGTTGCAGTATGCTAAGGAAATACGGCTCTGCCGATGTGTTTAATGTGACGTTCTTCAACAATTCGAAGAGATCGTTGACATCTTCCAGTTCTATACGAACGTCGTTAAAACGATGATTCAATTCGTCTGCATCTTCGTCTTTATCAGACATGAAAATCGTATAGTGTGTTTGCACATTAGAGTGAGTGTTCTTCTTCAAGGAGTCTTCGAGAAGATCGTGCAAACCATTACGGACGATTTCGTTCCGCAAATGGATTCGGAACTCGAAGTCATCAGTTTGCGTTAGCAACGCGTTAATAAACTTGAGACAATTGGACCAGAGATCGTCATTGTTGGTGCGCGTGATACAGTCGGTGATGTTTGCGAAGCGCTCTTTATTATACTTATCGGCAACTTCTGTTATAGCTAACAGAGCCTTTTCCGTCCCTATGTACTTCTCCTTTTCATCGCGCAGTAAACACAATGCTGCCAAAATCTATAACAGACAATTGCATCAATTCCTCAAACTAAAATTTTCTTACTTAAGTTTCTTACTTGTAATGCAAAGATTGAAACTTGTGGTTTCCTATAATCGATGCATTCAGCCACATATTGATGTCCTAAATTATTCTTAAGAAAAGCTTTAAGTCCCTCCGTGTTGTTTGTAAATTTAAACAAGCACTTCAGACATTCGATCTGAATTTTTTCATACTTGTGCTCCTTGTTACTAAAACAAATGACAAACACATTTGGACGAATCTAAATAAAACCTCCGATTGTGACATACTTATCCGTGGCCCATTTTAAAACTTTAAATAACGTGTTCATCCCATCTTCTCCAAACTCGTTAACCCACGTTAAAGTGTTGTTGGTCAATGCAATTCGCAAACTTTCGACGCAATTGAAAAGTTTCGAAGCGCTTAAACTCATCTGATCGGTTAACGACCGATTTAGATAATCTGTATATTGACTAGGTCTATCAAATTTGCCTCGATTATCCTGATTGGCATTATGTTGCATTATGAGGATCTTCTTCTTCTGACTTGTGTCCATGTGTTGTAACGGTTGGCGTTTTGCATCTGTTAAATTCATATCATCCTACAAATAAATTGTTATCACAATAAAAATACTTTCTTCTTGAAGCTACTACATACAAGAAGTTTATCGAAGCATTTCGACAACTCCTTATCACTCATCTGCTCAATTTGTTGACGATACATATCGGCAGCAGCTTGTTCCGATTCGCTATATGCGAAATCTGTCTCTGAAAGAGGTCGAGCAGTTTGTCCTGGACCTCGTCCAGGTGGTTTCTTCGCGCCTCCTTTCATCCATTTTTCAAACTGCAAGAATTCCAATTTCATTAGCAACATAAATTATTGCCAAAGCTGAGTTAAACATTAAAATCGTTAGGTAATTACGTCACCGTTAAAGTTAGATCTCCATAAAATTGTTGGCATCATTGCTGACCAAATAAGTCGTTTTTATTTTTAAATTTAAACTCAAGTTTATATATACATAAACAAGATGCTTAAATTTTATTGTATTCGCAAGTTTATTTTGCTTGGTTCAGCTATCTATTCAAATCAATTATCGCAACCTAAGTTGCCTATATCTAATATTTATTATCAAAAGTGTCCTCACACTTGCCTTATAATGCATGTTAAGTTAAAAAATATTAAACTTACAAAATTGCTTCCTGACTTAGTTCTATCTTGCCTGGACATTTTGCACTAGCATCGATGAAACTCTCTGAGTAAAACTATACATTAAATATCTGGAATCTACGGAAATATTCATATCAATAACATCCTGAATAACCTTACGTAAACTCTCATCACTTACGTTTTATCACAACTGAATTACAAACTACACACACATTTGCTTAAAATCTTAACACATTTTAGCGATATTAGCAACAATTTGTGTTCATTTGTTTACGATGCGGGTGCTGTTGCTACCAAAACCACTGACATCATTATGAACACAACGAGGAACAATTCACGCCTCACTTATATTATTCGTAGGCACTTCCTTCCTTGAACAATGTATTAAACACTATTGTAATATCTTTTACTAGTTTTAAGAAAACAACGAAAGTTATTAAAAGGCACCTATGACACCTGTTGCGCGGACTGTTACGGACTCTTGACCAGCTACATCGAAAAACAAATGCTAAACGGACATCTTGGCAACCCGTGTTACAACTAGTAACTTTTTACTCACTAGGAACTTTTGTGAGAATTGTTGCCGCCCTTCTCTCGACCATCTTGTCGTTCCCAAAGTTTATGTAATATCAACCAGGCCGTGAAAACGATAATAAATTCTAATCGGAGCTATCAAAACTCCTGACAATTATTAAAATGCAGGCACAGAAAGCTCAGAGACTTGTATCTTCCCTTTTGGGACGTAACCGTAAGTACCATCGCCATTTCTTAAAGTAAATTATTCATTAAACTTTGCAAAATTCAAGTTATCGATATCAAATTTTACCTAATTATAAACTATTAGATAAACTAAATAAATGATATCTCTTTTAGTTATCAAGAGGAAGTACCATGCTGGTGATCATCCAGTGACCACTTATAACGACCTTCCTTCCCCACATGGAAATTGGAAGACACATTACGAAGCTCAGAATCGCAAATACAATGCACATCTTCTATTTGGAATTGCATTCACTATTGGAACATTGATTATTGCTAAAGCTTCTGGCAGCCTTTACTTAAACTACAATCCTCCAGCACAACCAGCTGCTAAAAACAATTATTAATTTGTAAAATTGGAAAGTGTAAGAAACAAATAGTGAAATGTTTAGAAAATAAAATTCCTGTACTATATATCGAGATGCTTGTTAATTATCTACTTTATATTTATTCGTAATATAAGTATAGATCGTAATTTATTTTGGAATATTAATTTTTACTCAAAACGTTCCCACACTTAATTTTTTTAATGATTACATTCTGCATTTAATTTGCAATTAACAATAAGCAGCAACAACTGTTGTGTATCACATTGCTAATAAGCTATTGAACACAGAAAAAGGCAACCCACTTATTTCTAATTTCCTTTATGCTATAACAAAAACAAATTCAAAGGGAAGATTATATTTCAAATCAAAGAAGTATTAACTTAAACTATGAGATATAAAACGTGAATAACAAGATGATAGGGGTATATGCAAAGTATCCGAAATTAAATTAAGTATTAAGCCTAATTGATAATTAACTTGAAGATAAAACAGATAGAAAAGATCCACCTATTAATAGTTCCTAACTATTCAACAACAGGACTACCATTACGTGACATGTCCCTAATACTTTTAACTTTCTTTAATTCCCGAGTATTGTACGTGACATGAATATCTGAATGACTCAAAGGAGGCCCTTTTTCTTTCACATTTTCGTTATCATTATTATTTAGCGAGTCTTCTTCCGACTCATCTATAACAGCTTTATGAGTAGAAATAGGAGTCCCTAAACCACTATCAACAGAGTTCGTTGGAGAAACAATAGGAGGTTCTAAATGATGAAGAATATCTTTGTGTGAATTGGAAAAGAAGCCTCTGGTATTTTTCCTATTGCCATTAATGTTGAGGCTATTCGATCTAAGTACATTATCATTAATATTAGAAGGTTCGTTTAAGGTGATTAGTCCAGTGCTAAGTGATTTCACCATGAGCCTATTAGCATGTGGTGGAAGTTGTTGCTGTTGCCCAGAATTCTTAAAGATATTGGAAAAGATATTTTTTGAAGTTGGTGACGATTCTTTAACTCTTTCATAGGGGATCTTTTCGAGGATACGTCTTACATCCCCAGGAGGGTTTATGTTAGGATGGGATTCGAGGACACTGTGGAGGAAATTACCTAAGGTAAAGATGGTAACATCCATGCTACGATTGTGAGCTTCTAATTTGTTGTTCGCGCTTTGCTGGATGGTCTTGGCGAGCTCTAAACGTTGCATGTTCCCAAGAGCAGCATCCAGTTGCTGACTGAGGTTTTTATTTTGTTCCTGCAAGAGACGAAGTTGTAATTCTGTGCGAGAGAAAGTCTCCAGTTGGTTTTGAATCGATTGCATCTCTTCTTGAAGCACATTGTATTCGACTTGATACACTGCCAGTTGCTTAGCAATATTTGTGTTATAAACACGTTTCATGATTGCTTCCAATATGTGGGGTGTATCAATTTGTGGAAGTTTAGCTTTCAAATAAGTCATGATATCTTCGAAGGAATCGCATTCTAGAATGGCATCCTTGTGATGAGTGAGAAGAGCAAGAATCACTCTGAAGACAACATCTGTGTTTTCCACAAAGATTAAATCTGGAAGAAGATTAATTAGCTGCGATTCAAACTCCTGGTTATATTTCTATCTACCGAATACTCTGGTGACAAATCCCAACGGGAATTGCGAAGCAAAAAGTGTAAGCAGCCATGGTGCTGCATACAAGGTTGGTGCAACCTCATATTTGTCCAGATGCTCGTACACTTCAGGTAGATCATCTCTTAATAAACGAGATAATTGATAAAGTTTTATCTGGAGTGCTACCATGTCAGGCAAATATTGCAATCGTAAGTGCCTTCGATACATTAAGTGTCTCAATAAGAAAAACGCACTGGATTCATCCATCTATCAAACAACCAGAATGAAAATCTTGTTATTAGTTCATTTGATTAAACTTACATGAAGCAAGAAAACACCAGCAACGAAACTTAAACCCTGACAGTAGCCAACTTCCGGATCCAATAATGAGTAAGCCTTTAAGAGATTAAACAATGCCAATTGTCCAGGACCCAAAGGACTAGCAAAATACGAGTGATTGGGAAACGTCCTTCCGAGATCTATGAGTATTGCATGCTGATGAGAAGTCAATTGCTTCAACAACGTCTCATAAGGAGTGTTGTAAGCAGGATGTTTAACCGAATCAATTGGTGGTAAAGTGGCACAATATTGTTCAGCTAAATAATGCCAAACTTCACCACGTTTCCCTCTCGGAATCCCATGCTTAATTGCTTGCAGCAGTATCTTCTGATCTGGTTTGCTTCCTCGTTGAAAATTTGAGCCTGTAATTAGATCCCACACTTCCAAAGATTCCTCATGCTTTGTTCTCATTTCGTCGTACTCTAACTTTATACGTTTCACAGCTGATTCTTCTTGTTTGGCTTTGATACGTGCGTTTTCTTTCTCCATGCGAACAAGAAGAATCGCTTGGTGAATAGCTTTCTTCCACAATTGTGCAAGTTCTTCTTTACTGAGCTTGTGTCCTTGCGGTCGAGCTTTCGAAGGAGTCATGACTCGTTTAAAAATTGCTTGTCGCCAAGATCCTGGCTCAAATTTGTTATGCTGAATGGGAGTTGAATTTGTGCCAACTTTCATGAAACTAGAATAAATTACAAGTTAGTATCAATGAGGATATATCAATCATTAAACTTACATATCCATCATAGGTGATTTAAGAACCTTTTCATCTTTGCTAGATAAACTTAAAGAATCTTTGTTATCTTGAGAAGACATAGTGCTTGTTCTACTTCGTGTACCATCTACTTCTCCTGAAGAAGCAATTGAAGACGTTTCATGATGCATAGAATTAGGAGAACTTTCCTAAAGCAAAATATTATTAAATTTAACTAAGCACAAAACGATTTCCACTTACTCTGCTAAGTGCAGCATGCACAGGTAAAGTTAAATCCCTAGCTTGAGCAGCAGTCATACCAAAATCATCCCTGCTCCCTCTTCGTTTCAGCAAGTGATCGAAACTATTACTTAAAGACCTCTTTGCTTTCATAAAGATAGTCCCACCTCCACCAAGATATTGATTTAAAAACTCTGAGCGTTGCTCGGCTGTGTCGTGAGTGTGTTTGCCTTGTTTCATCTCGCAATGAGCTCTTAATAACATCATAAGAAACTCGTTCTGTTCCCGAAGGGAATCAGTCTCTGCCCCACGAAACTTAGCAAGAATAAGTTGCTGATCGTCCTCATCCATCTGTTCTATTCTTCGGAAAATCGCCGCTTGTTGTTTCCTCTCTGACATGTTCTCAATTTCACAACAGAGTCGATGAAACCACACCATTGGACAATGATCACAAGAAGTTATGCTTGGTCTTGGAACTTGCTTGCTTTCTGAATGTGATGCAGGATTGTTGAAGGCTTGAGTAATTGCAGCAACTGCTTCGGAAGCAACTGAAGAACTTTCACATTTAAAAACGAAACCTATATAAGTTGGAGTTGTTCCAGCTGGTGTAGGTTCGCGTGCGATGAAGCCGAAATGTTCGGAGTTTATAGCACCCTGCAAGTAAATATTATAATACTTGCATCAACGAAAATATTAATAATGCTTTACGTACTTGAATGCAAGTAGCAACATCCTTATGTTGCTTATGGAGAAGTATAACTTTCCTATCAGGACTAATCAATCGCAAATCAGTCCTGTCGACTTGCAAAACCATTGTACGATTATGCTCGTCGTTTTCCAACGCGCTTTTTAATTGCCGTTCTTCTTCTTCAGTAGCTTCTGCATCCATAGACATTTTGCGCAATTCTTCCTTCCCCTTTTCCAAATCAGTTTTCTCGCCTTCTGTTATCGAGGCTTCCGGGATTGGAGTTTTCTCTTTATCATCAGTGCCTTCTTCTTCATCACCATTATCCTCAGTGATGCGTTCTATACAAGTTGGGACTTTCCTATCTACTTCTGGAGATTTTATACCTAAATTCGAAAGGAGTGAGTATGATCTTTGCAAACGAGGAGTACCACCAACAATTGGTCCACCATCCGGAAGACTACAAGTGGAGTCCTACAAAATAACGTTAAGTTAATTTGACCCTTATCATAATACCGTTTGATCAAACTTACAACTGATCCACGTCTCAAATCCATCTCGCTCTTAAGTCGAGCAAGTTTCTTTTTGTTTTTCTCTTTATCGTGAACTTTAAACTTTTCCAAAGCATCGTCGATAAAACTATCGGGTACCTTCTTATGCCACACTTTAATTTTTCCAATGTAAAGTACTTCAAAGAAGTTGCTACACGACGGTGAGATGTCTTCACATAACGAAGTAAGATTCGAAGCACTTATTGCAGGACTAGGTCGAGGAGTTACTTTCTGTTGCTCTTTCATCTGCTGGTAGAGTTCCGTTACCTTAAGAAAGGACAATGAATGAAAATAAATCGACAAGACGACAAAATAATAGACATTACTCTATGAGAATTCGAAGATGGTAAGCTACCAAATAAATGTGGGGAAGGTTGAGACCCACGACGACTGCTGCCATTACCCGGAACAGAAATGTTTTCGGAAGAAGACAAATTTAAGTGATGATATAACGGAGAAGAAATCATTTTCAACTTCTCTGAGCCAAACTTATTGCAATCGACTTGAAACGATTAATAACTGAGATCGAGTCTAATTAAAGATTGACCTTAACCGAGCAATGCAACCTCCCACAATTACGAACCAAGTACATTTCCACAAATCATAACTGAAGCACTAACTAATTACATTAATAATCACCAGAAAACAACAATTGAAGCACGCCACTTAAAATTCGAAATGTGTTTGAACCCACAGATGTTTTCTGTTTATCTAGTACGTCGTGTTTTCACGAGCCTAAATATTATTACATGAAATGAAAAAAAACCGAATGTTTCGTTGACTGTCTGCCTGAGAACTGAACAGAAAAGTGTGCCAAAAGGAATCATAGTCTAAATCTAATTTGGGCTTCGCGCACGCAAATAGCTCGCTCGTGTTAGTCCACTTGCCAAAAACTAACTCAATCTTGAAACTCCTCTTTCCTTGTTCTTTCCCATAGCGCAAACGTTTTCCAGATGAATTTAGTTTTTAGCAAACTTATGTTATGTTCGGAACGAGCAAGTGTTGACAAAATGATTGAGTACTATTTCCCCTCGATTGTTTTTGAATCTAAACAATCAAACGCACAGTTAACATAGAAGATGTTATTCGTCCTTGATAAAAATAATTAATAAGCCTAGCCATCTATCAATAAAGTGTTAATCAATTCAATCATGAGAATAATCGACAATTGGCAAAACGTTTTGTTTAAATAAACAACGAAATAAATTTCTAATGGATTTCAAGTTTCGCACTTGTTGCAAACAATGACCATGGTCACGTCGTTCCTATTCAATATTCTTTTACTGGTATTAATACCAAGGTAAGTCCATTTTCCCTACAAGACGCTAATCGATAATTAAATTAATTTCTTCTAGTGGACAAAGCGTAATTCCAACCTTCCCAAGAATCGTAGACGACTTAGCTACGCATAAAGATCTTCATCAATTCACCCAATTGATAAGAGACTTCGATGTCCTTTGGAATAACCTTCGAAATAAAGATATCACTATTCTTGCTCCAACGGACTCTGCTTTTGAACATTATCGTGGACGTATTGACGTCAATCTTTTACTCTATCATATTTTACCCCTTGCCATGAATTACAAAGACCTATCAGAAGCAGAAATCAAGAACAAACCCCTGAAATCTATATCTGAGAGTCTACCCTATCTTTGGCCTAAAACAGAAGCTGACGAATTTGGAAGAAGACTTTTCATCAATGATGCTTTAGTTTTACAAAACGACAGCAATCACTTTTCCAGAAGTCGAGGAGATATTTATGGAAAGCTACAAGTAAGTAAGTTTAACTCTATCAAAATTAATGTATTATTTAATTTCGAGCGTTGTTTGTAGATTGTTCATAAAATCAACAAAGTTCTATCGCCAATGACAATCATGTCGAGATCACCCACAGCTTATGATTTTCTAAGTCAAACAAGTTCGTGGCCTTTAATCAGTTACTCATTTAATAATTTTCTCAAACGGGTGATTACTACAAACAGCGTGTCTTTATACAAGGAATCTCTTGAAGGTACATTCCTAGTTCCTGCTGACGAATTTAGAACGACCCTAGACGATTTGGAAATTACCCAAAATACAATTCCTTGTGCAATTAGTCCCTCAGTAATCTATTCCCACAATTCTCTTGAGCAGAATAAGGCTTCTTACACTATCAGAACATTAAACAGAGATTGTGTCTTGATATTCACATCAAACATAATAATTGTCAAAGATACACTGAGAGACTTTACAAAGATATTAAAAATTCTAATTGGAAATATTCCCCTTAAGAATGGAGTGGCGTATGTGGTAGATAAAATGCCCGGCGTATGGAAACCTCAACTTCCCCCGAAATTCCCAATTAGAAGTCTATGGTCGCATATTAACAACGACTACTTCTTGCAAATAGCAACAAGAATTATGGAAAATCTAACACAAGTAGATATCCAAAACATAAGACAAGACACCCCCGAAAATTTCACCATCTTCTTGGTGCGAGATTACGATTGGTTGCGTTTCTTCAAGAAGAATGATAAAACTCTAGATGATTTTCTAAACGAAGAAAAGTTACAACTATTTACAATGAGACACATTAGTCGAGGTGTGTACAACACCCAAAGATTATTAGACGTGACTAAAACTAGCTTAAGAGGAGAAACTTTGACTTTGGGCCTAGACGAAGAGAAAATCATTGTTAAATTTGAAGTCGAAGAAGATGAGACTTATATTGTTTGGGGAACTCAAAGATTGAAAATCCTACAAAAAGATATTCTATGTTCTAACGGGATGATACACGTTATCGATAAACCGTTCATCTTCGACAGTGAAATTGAAGCCGAAGACTTAAGTCTTTGGACACTATGGAGAAGACTAAGCAATATGATGTATTGAGGAATAAATGAAATAGTTTTGTTCTTACATCGCTTTCCTTGTATGTGGCGTAGAGATAGCAGTAGAGTAATTGTTCGGTATCATCTCGTAGGAGATACAGAAAGGTGCATGGGTCTGAATCAGCTTGGGAAAATCGAGTCATCTGATTCAATTTATGAGTGAACTGCACCTCAAAGTCCTGGTTATATCCTTGGAGACTACCATCTTCCACTCCAAGGCTGACCTGAAAAGAGAACTACTTTAGTATTTGTTCTACCATCTTTTGTTATTATTTAAAATGATTAGATGTAAATAAAGTAACTGAAATATTTCATTTTAAATGTCAAATATTATTATTATTTTCTTGTATATACTTTTTTATTGTATTCATGACATCTAGACCTTCATTCGAAGAGAAAAAATCTCAAGAGAGTAGTAGCACCTTGACTACTACTGAGAGAAAATCTCAATCGCAAAGTAGTGATGAAGGAACTATATCCACATCCACCGATGATTCAAAGTCTCACGACAGTGCGATTTTAAGTCGCGAAAGCAAATCATGGATCTCAAACACTGTGACTTCTGTAACAGAAGTCGAATCACCTTCCGAACCACGTGAACAACCGGAAGTCCTAACTTATAAAAATGTTTCACTTGTGACCTACGAGGATGTCGACGAGATTAGGGGTTTAATAAGCGAAGACATTAAAGTTATGTACAACGTTGAAGACCCTTTTAATATTATGTATGTTGGTGTTACTATATAATTGATGATAACTAGTGTCCCTAATTTAATTTTTTTCCAGTCACAAATGCAACACGTCTTTGAAAATAACAGACTCCAAAAATAAAATAGTTGGAGTCTTGTGTGCTGACGAATTTCCAAATGTGCCCACTTTATCGCCACAAGCATGGACAAGTTGGGGAGCCAAATTGTATAATATTAAAGACCTCAATTCCTATAACAGCATGTGGGTTCATTTTGCTGCTTACAACGACTTATACGTTTCGAAATTCCTTCATCCCGCATTGAATCATCTGTTTCATGTCCATTTAAAGAAGCAATACATCTTCTTCGTCGTCCCGATTGGATACCACGACAAGTTGCCCTACTTGGAAGGAATTAGTAGTGTCATACTACCAAAAGACTTTACAAATCCAAGAAAAGTCCAAACACTTCGAATGTGTGTCCGTGGGGATTTCATTACTCAGTATAAAATCAGAAGGGCTGTCGAAGAAGATAACGATGACTTAGTTCCACTTATTCATGAATTCTCCTCGCGATTCGTACAATTGTACGGAGAATACTACATCGCTGAGATAATAACTCGCCACCAAGCCTCGGGCAGAAGAATAATCGTTGCTGAACATGGTGGAGAAGCAGTAGCAGTCCTCTGTCTTAATCCGCACGTGAACCATAGCCAAATCAACGAAAGTTTCGATCTTCACGCCTACACCAACTTTTACAAGATGGAAACAGCTCAACAAAAACCCACAATTAAGGTTGCAGCAGGCATCTCCGCCAAGTCGAAATCTAAACATCTTAATAAGACATCCTGGTTTCACGATTCAAACAATGCCACATCAGTTAGCGCCTGGGATATTTCAGACGATTCAACCGGATTGGGAGAAAACACGCCCAACAGTATATCTTCAATCAAAATGCAAACATTCTCGGTGCTTAATAAAATCGATCAATTCACGAATGAGTATTCCACAGCTTCGCTTGGTTATAGCATGACACATTCGCAACTGGGCTCGTTGTCTGAAAGTGATTTGAGTTCAGACGACACCATTTCCAGCACCTCAGAGGATTTGGAAACCCCACCGGAAGACTGGGCTTATCATGGAATTGAGAACGCTTTCGCAATAGAAGTACTCGCCACTCAAGAGAAACACATGGCATCTTTAGCTTTGCTCATTATTTCCTGCTTCGAATCGTACCCGGATCGCGATTATTGTTTGCTAACAGTCCCTCACGATGCCGATTACTCTTACGTCTTGAAATATTTTCTTAAAGTCCAGCCTCGAGTAGGTGTATCTCATCCACATGTGTTGTACGTTTGTCATCGAGGACAACTCTCTCCGATTCGCATAATCGTCGCTCAGGAGGAGGATACTCCTAGGGTGAATCAGTTCCTTTCGATTCTCAAACACCCCGGAGAAATTAAAGCCAACTTCGAGAATGGGATTTCCGGAAAGCATAGAATCACCACGTATTTGGCTCTGAGCGGGAAGAAGTTCAAATATGTCGTTGGCATAGCACAAGTTAGTCCTGTGACTGATCTTGCTTCGATCAAAGCGAAATATGTTGTGAATGCTATGAGTGATATTAGATACGATGAGAACTCGAGTTTTGCGTACTTCTTGTCGTTCAGTATCTCGCCGCTGTTTAAACGACACACGAAGTACTTCTTGTTGGAAATTCACAGACACACTAACTGCAATACTTTGTTTTATGCTTTGAATCATCATGACAGCGAGGATTATCGCATACGACCATTGTCCTTTCTCATGCAGGACATGTGGCTAGTTCCACCTAGGAAAATTCAAGTCACCCTGAAGAAGGTGTCGAATGATTATCCTGAAGAACCGTATGCACTGTTCATCAGTACCCCAAGGCTATTAAATATTCCAACGTACGTGTCCACAATCTTTCCAATATTATTGTCACTGAGTCCAATTCGTTCATTTCAGTATTCACATCAACCAAAGAATTGTTGTAGTTGGTGCAAGTAGCACAGCATTGGCTTTCCTTGAAGCATTAGTTCGAACTGAAACAACCGAACATGGGGTTTGGTTCAACGATGTTCTAATGGTATCCACCGATGGATTACCTTTCGCTGAAAGTCGTAATTCAGTCAGGAATATGTTCTTAGCTTCACATACGTTTGGTGACTTGGCGTATCTCGAAAAGATTGCAATTAGGAGTTTCATCAATATTGTTATTGGGGTTGTGACTAGCATCGAACGTAAAAGTTAGAACTGGTTGATGTTTATGTAACAATTATAATCACCCAGTGATTGTCTTTTGTAGAGAGATTGATAACCATCGACAAGAAAGTGGTCATACCATACGAATACTTGTTCTTGATGACTGGCCTTCAATACGGAGTCCCAAAGAAAAAGAAAGCTAAAGAGTACTTGAAATCTAAACTACCGCATAATTGTTTTACCATAAATAGTGAAAAGGATGCTGAAGCAGCCCTCGAGAGTTTAACGGATTTAATGGACGAGCAGAATAACAGCCCTTGTAATATCTAACAAACGCCTCTGTTTCTTCTCCTTTCATTTGCTTTGCTTTCAGATCAAATCGTTATTTATGGCCATAGTATAGATTGTTACTGTTGCATTGCTGCCTTATTTGAAATTGGTGTCCCTGGTACGAACATTATTCTAATCGAACCATGGCCCTCAGATGAGCCTGATAATAACTTTGTTTTCCAAGACGGAGATGTATACGAAACTGTCGTGACTAATGTTCTCAACCAGGGCGTCGAAATCCTAACAGGATATACATTAATTGATTGGAGTACCCATGCGCCACTGTGTTTAAGATTCGAATCGAGGACAAGATACTTGATGCTCTCGCCAATGTGTGCCTTTCTTTATTGCAACAAAAATATCGAGTGAGTTGTCGTCCTAAGAACTTAGAAATAATTCTAACACTAAAATTCGTAGCATGAATCTGTTTGTCGCTGTGCACGATGCTGGATTAGTGTTCGATGGAAGATTAGTTATCAATTCGGAATGCCAAACTAACGATCCACGTATTTATGCAGCTGGTCCAATGACAAAATATTCCAGAAAGATGTACTCGGATCATTTAACTCATGATCATTTTAATTCGGAAGAAATCGGGTAAAAATATTCTATAATTACAACCGATTTCGTTACTAACTAATTTTCTTATTCGAAGACGAACTTTAGGAAAGAAATTCAGACAGAAACTTCTTCCATTCCAAGAGAAACCCAAACCAAATTATAATTTGACTCAGTCGAATGATCATCGGTCTGAACACTTGGTGCCCGTGTATTTTCAGCCTTTAACTACATATTGTCGATTGCCCGGAGGACTTTACTATTTAAATGTTTGCACGCCTGGACAACAAATCCCTATGGAAACCGCCATGAGCGATACCGACTATGTAATATTTGAATTTCATCCCGCTCACAACTCTCCTAAAATAATAAATGTTTTAGGGTTCTGTGATATGCACAGGCAATTGTAGAACCCTCAAAGAACGAGGATACTTTCGACTGCACTTGAACAAATACAAAACTATTGAGACAATTACTTGCTTATCGATGCAGGTAATTTAAGAACCAAGCAATTACAAATTCATTTTTCCCCTAATATTCTTCCTGCCTTAGCAATTTGATCACAAGAAATTCGTAATGTTATGGGGCAAACACGAAGCATTACTTAACAACCTCGTCCGACGATTCGAAACTTTTTACATCACAGATCTCTTTGCATATTTCCAGAAGGCATGGTGCTCAGCAATATTTATCGAAGACTTTGCATTGCTGGAAAATGCCATGATGAAGATTATGACTTCATTAACAGTAAGGCAAATCGTTTGTTCCATAATTTGTTGCAATAACTTCCTAAATTTATTGGCTTGTTTTGCAGGATATTCCGGGCGAGTCTCCTTTGGAAGATTTGTATCGACTGTACAAAGCCAATGGATTTAAACCGGTAAGGAACTTAATTCCCTTGTCATGTAAAAACACATTTTAATTGCTGGCAATCAACGGAAAAATTAGCATAATACATAGTTATATAGTTATATTATTCGAGGAAAATTACTGGCGTAACATAAAATTCGGAATTTTAATTGCAGTTGAGCAAAGAAGAGCGTGAAATGATAAACACGAAGTTTAATGACTCTGGCTATGACAAAACAATTCAAACTCTAATTATGGACTTTATTAGAGATAATCTAGGTGTGCTCGACATGTATGCACACCCCATAATTGTTAATTACTTATTATCTGGATATGAAGAAAGTCCTCTGTTCAAGAAAATCTAATAAAGTAAATCTATGAAGAAAAAACTGATT